>VXAA01000170.1:73210-115477 GCA_013399115.1 Anseranas semipalmata | reverse complement strand
CCCTTCCTCGGAACGCATTTTGCTTCTGCCATGCCTACGCGCTGAGGAGTTCTGGCTGCTTTACACCGCACAGTTCAAGTATAGCAAAATCTCACGCTAGGTCCGTTTTGTAATTAAGTGGTTAGGCTAGTTAAATCGAACAAAATCCACGAAAATCGTTGAAGATGTAGCAGAGCGTTTCCTTGCCAGTATACATCTGATGTTTCCTTTGCTGGTATCTATTCTCTCCTGAGCCCAGCTTTGCAGCTCTTTGCTCTTCTCCCCCACTTTCACACACTTTCTCCCTGTTTTTGGGTACAGTTTGCTTGTCACACTCGATACAGCACTACTTATTTATTGTTATAATTTAAAAATAAAGGTATTAGTATTTTTCGTGTGCTGTATGTGGTGTTAACAATTTCAGGGATATAATGTTGATTTGCGTGTGTGTGCACGTGATTTTTCTGTGGTGTGATGCACTAACCTGAAAAAAAAGAAAAAGGGAAAGAAAGTGGGAAAATACAAGTGGCCTTCTTTTGGAGGATAAATCTGTCTTTCACTAGGGTTTGGTTTTTTTTTTAGACAAATGAAAATGAGACCTGGAGAGGTCCTCATAGACTGCTTAGAGTCCGTTGAAGATACCAAAGGAAACAATGGAGACAGAGGTAACCACGTACTCAGGGAAATTGTAACCTTCCTGATATTTAATGTGTCTGTTGCAGAAAATCTATCTTGCCCGTTTCACGGATCTGTCTCTTCTGGGAGTATTTTCAAATAGTATATCTTGTTCATAGTTAACAGGAAGGTGATAATCTTGACTCAGAATTTATTTAGAATTGAAAGCCTTGTAAGAGTAATGCATTTATAAACATTATTATCTTTTGCTGTAGTCCTGTTTGATGCTTGTATAGGCCTATCATTGCACGTAATTTTGCACTTAGGCTTGCAAGGAGTTGTTTCCTTTTTAAGAATATTACAGGATTTCTCTTTTCAGGTGTATGTCATTCTCCAGTTATTTTGATACTTTTTCCTAACCTGGTTTAAAGTAAGGAGTGAGACACGCACACACACACACACACACTCACTCTCCTTACTGATTCAGCAAGTGCATGAAGCTGCCAGCATGCAGGGTACAGAATCAAAGAAATTCACATGTGACATAAGGAGGTGAGGTTATTCCTGAAGTCAGCTGGGACAGTTAACTCACTGTCTTCCCCATCTCCTCTCTCAGAGCAGTTCTGCACAATCATGTGTCCCTGCATTTCTACCACAGGCGGGTGGATGTGAAATCAGTAACTGTTCTTGATTTCTTTTTGAGGAATGCCACTATATATTAGAGATTCTTTCATTTGTTCCTTCTTGCTGGATTTTCTCTCCTGGTGTTCAGAGAAAAAAAAAAAAGGTTTAGCAATTGTTCTGCCAGGGTGTCCTGTGTTTTTCTTCATCCTATCAAGAGGAAGGAGTCTTTTGGTGTTGCAAAACTAGAGGTAAATATGTACCACAGAATGGAATGTTTATGTTAATGGCAGTTATTCAGATTAAAACTATTTACACTCTTCATTTCCAGGTAGACTGCTTGTGACAAATTTGCGGATTATTTGGCGCTCATTGTCATTGCCCAGAGTCAATCTCTGTAAGTGTCACCTTTTATTAAATTATTGCAAATTTTTTGTTTCCTTTGTGGTGACATGCTATACTTTCACAATACTATAGGTTACAGTATGGAATAGTAAAGTCTTGTTCTGTTGTCTCTATAAGTCTGAAATAAACTGTTATGAATTTATCTATAATATAGGAACTGTTATAATAATTCATAGCAAAATATTAATATTCAATGATAATTTCTTAGAAAAGAAGTTGAAGAGTATTTCAGACATTTTTTTTAGCCTGTGTGGAATTCATTCTTTTTTCTAGAAAAAAGCATAAATTTTAGTTTATTCGTACTTTGCTATACTGGCACTTCTTGTTGCCACCTGTTTATTCCCCAGAAGTACCTACCTTTCCAAATTTCCTGTTGTAAGCTCTAAATAAGCTTCTAATTTTAACTATGTGAGTAGCCAGCTAGTTTATTCATATTTAACTTAATTTGCTGAAGCAGGGCCAGAATGCACTTACTCGGTACCCAAATTATTTCCAGTGCTTAGTTCCCAATAGCCAGTCAGTATTGAAAATCTATTCTGCTCATAAGCTATGGAAACTTAGGCTCTCTCTGACTGCTTACTTTTTTGCATTTGCTCTCTCGTACATGTGCACACACAAACATGCTGCTTATGTATGTATTTATAAAATAAAAACAAAAATGTTTGCTTAGGTATGTAAGTTTTAGAATAGACCTTTTCAGAGTAGATCACAAAGAAATTTATGGAGTAGTTCTGCCATATAGAAGCTCAAGGAAGTCTACCATACACCTTTTAGAGTTTAAAATAATCTCCACCTTTCAAGGTGATGTATTATTTCTTATATGAAGGAAATATATATAGAAATAATTAAATACTTTATTGGATGCCATTTTTTACTATTGCTATTAGACAATTTCTCATAAGCAACCTAAGAAATAATCTGTTTCTGGTATTTTCGTATGTATTAATTCCATAAAGACTGAATATTCTTATGCACCTAACTGCTGCCAAAGCTTTTTTTTTTTTTTTTAATCCAGCTGTGCTAATTTGTGATAATTTGAATTGTAATGTGATAATTTTTGCATAATTTGTGAATTGTGATGATTTGTATCAATAGCAGGATTGTCATTGACATTCAGACTTAGCCCAGTACCATTTTCTTGCTCAATTTTATGAAGAATGACAGGGATTGGTTATCTTTTTATTTCGTATCAGAACACTCCTGTGGAAGAGGCAAAAATTAAATTTATGACTTTTTAGCCCCTTTCTACTTTTTGTTTCTTCACTTATACTTTCCATTTTGCTGCTTTTTTCTTTGTCACCTACTTAATTCTTTTTCTCCTACAAAGTATTGTATTGGTGTAGAAAGCTTTATTTTTAAGGAAAAAAATTAAGGCCAACATCATGATGGAGCAGACTGTCTTGTAGATTATTACTGATAGGATGAGTCAACAGTTACAACAAGCGAAACTCTGATTAGATATTAGGAGAAAAATGTTCACAATGATGGCAGGCAAACTGTGGAACAGGCTTCCAAAGTGGCTGTGGGATCTGCTTCTTTGGAAATACTCAAGACTCAGCTGGACACTACTTTGAGCAGCCAGATGGACTTGGTCCTGCTTTGAGAAGAGCATTGGACCAGATGACCTCCCAAGGTCCTTTTCAATTTAAATTAGTCTTTGATTTTATGACTAATAATATAAATATGAGGGCCCAAACTGTTAACCGCAATGTGGAATTCTCAAGAACAGCATCCACAGCTGTGCTACAAAATTCAGTATTGTACTTTGTAGTTTTGATTATTTTTTCTTGTTCTCAAAGCTGTTCTTTTTTTTTTCTCCCCTTTTAGCTGTTGGTTACAACTGCATTATAAATATAACTACAAGAACTGCCAACTCAGTAAGTTTCAAAAAATACTTTTAAAAATTATGAGAGAAGCTGTAATTCAGTATTTATACTTATTGCACTATGTGAATAATATTCTGAAAGTTTACTTGAAAGAACAGTAATAGACTAGTAATGGTAGTTTAGTTTTAAAGGTTGAGAGAGTTCTACGTTTTCATGGGAGCATGGTTTTAGTCGGTTTCCTAAGGGAATAAAACGTATATAATCATACTGTCTGGTGATTTTTCTCTGTTCTTGATAAGACAAGTGCTTCTTGTGTCTACATTTAACAAACATCTAGAGAGACAATAATTTTGGGCAAGAAAGCTCTCAGATATATAGCCTGAGTTACGTGGAGCTGTGAAGCCATTTGTTTGGCTAGCAGCAAAGAAGTAGCAGGGAAATCATGTAGGTTCCCCGGCCAGCTGCATGGTAGCTGCTAGTTGGCCAAGTGGCCTGTGTATGGCCTGGCTGCTCAGCACACATTCTTGACTAGCCCAACACAAGCTCTCTTGTTGCCCTGGCACAGCTAATGGAGGTAGGTAAGGGACATGACATAGAGCCAGGGTATTTTGGGAGCATGAGAGGAAGGATGATGCCTCTGGATGGTAAAGAGGTAAATTCAAGAACACTGTCATGATACTGCAAATGTATAGCAGCCAGGCTTCATTAGTTCTGCTGCTGATGGAACTTCTAGTTCCTGGAGAGGGGGGGAAAAAAAAAAGTGAAATCCCTGTTCAGTTGAAGACAACAGTAGATCAGTGGTAGAATCAGGATTACACCTTTGGATATGCAAGCTACTATATTGTCAAAATGTTAAATTTCACATTTTCCTTACAGAAATTACGGGGACAGACAGAAGCTCTGTATATATTGACTAAATGTAATAATACACGGTTTGAGTTCATATTTACCAATGTCGTTCCTGGGAGTCCCAGACTCTTCACTTCAGTTATTGCTGTGCACAGGTATCCTATTTAAAACAGTGTTTGTTCATTTACAAAATTCAGTGGATCAAATATGTGGTATTACTATGGTTGGTGGATTGCCCATATTTAACATTCACAAAACCTTCCCAAAAGAAGAGAATGCAATCTCTAGAAAGAGGGGAGAGAATACTCACAAATTCTAGTAAATAACTGTACATAATGAAAATTAATATACTAATTTGATATTAATACTGGTCATTGATCAAAGCATTCACCCTGTGTGTATGAACTATCTGAATAAATAAAAAGACCAAAGAGCTAATTTAAGTATGCATATTCTGTGTATAATTTCTGCCTGTAATCATTTTCCATTATTGTGGACTGTGTAATGGAAATGAAGAGTTAAATTCCGGTCAAAACTCCTGTTGACATAAAAACAGTGGATGTTTCCCACCTAAAAGATAAGTCACCTGAATGAATGTATGCATAATACATTACCACTGGTTTCTATTTAAGAGCTATGGAATACTGACATACATATAATGAGATGTTTGTTACCTAACTGGCGGTGAAAAATAAATTATTCTTGATGTCCATACTATGTATAACAAGGGAGCCAGAAGATTTATGTTTTGCAGTGGAGTTTGGGAGATGACAATATTAAGAAACAGAAAGAAATAACATGCATGAACAAAACAGATCAAAACAGGTATCAAAAAAAAAAAACTTCTAAGTTTGAAAGTAATTTCATTAAGAACTGAAATATAATGGTTTACATTGATGAAGATTTAATAGTACTCTTGTTTTTGTACATGATAATAAGAAAAGTTGAAAATACATAACATTTCATATTGGTGCTAAAACAAGCACTGAAACATGATAGGAAACACTGAAATCATAACCTGGTGGGTTTTTTTCTTTTTCAGAGCTTACGAAACTTCTAAAATGTATCGTGATCTGAAGCTGAGAAGTGCATTGATTCAGAACAAGCAACTGAGATTATTACCACAAGAACAAATATATGATAAAATCAATGGAGTTTGGAATTTATCAAGTGACCAGGTATAGTGAAAAATGAGACTGTTGACTACAGTAAAGTTAAAAGTGTTTTGGCTTTCATCTAGCAATTGTCCTACTATAGTTTTGTAACCTCAGAGGTATTACCCTTAGTTCAGTTCATTAGCTACTGCATGCAGAGAAGCTGATTTCATGTATTTGCTATTCAGTACAACTAAGTTCTCTTCTTGGCAACCTCGAGTCTACACGACTCAGCTAATGTGCAAGGAACTAGATACACAGCTCCTGTTAATAAGAGATATTTATGAGTCTAAAGCTCTGTATCATCCTGAAAGACAATCATGCTGTTTCCAAAGTGCTTTGCTGCATGTTTGTATGTTTACTTGCAGCCTTGATTACTTAGTAAGACTGTATTGTCTTTTGATTACTGGAAAATGAAAATACTGGAATGGGAATCCATGTCTTAAAATGTGGAATAATAAAGACTTAAGGAGAAAATAGAAAATATGTCCGTTATTACCGAGGGAATTAGTTACAAGTATTTCCCAGAGCCATGAAACAAAATGGGAGCTGTTATTTCTGTCTGTGCAGTTTTAGTCCAGAATGGAAACAGGATCCATCCTGACAAGCTAAAAAGTTCTTTCCTCTGTGTTCCCTTGGCACACATCTCCACAATTGCCTAAGTTTAACCCACATGCCATTATACTTACTCTATATGCCAATTCCAGATCTGTACAGTTAAGAACACTCTCAGACACTTCATGTACTCCCATTAGGCTTGCCATGCTGTGATTTGATCCTGCTTTGCTGCAGTAATAGGAACTCCCAAGTGATTTTCACCACTTGGGTGCTGTATCCGTTAAAGATTGGATCTTGCTTCCTAGCAGTCAGTAGTAGCATTTCCACTGGTTTTGGTGAGAAAGGATCAGACCTTTATTGAATTAAATGTGAAGCTGTATCCTGCTAGTGGTAAACAGGTATCAGTAATCATCGTCTTTGGGGAAAAAAAGGCTCTTATTTCAAAGCAGTCCTAACATACTTTTTCTTTAATAGGGAAATTTGGGAACATTTTTTATTACTAATGTGAGAATAGTTTGGCATGCAAATATGAATGACAGCTTTAATGTCAGCATACCATATCTACAAATTGTAAGTATCGTAAAACAACCATTTTCAAAATGAAACGGGCTAAGTTTTAGTCTTCAGTTAATGCTCCCATTTCACACTGAATTAGTATTTTATGTCCCAAAGTCAGGGAAGAATTTGGTCTTAAAAGCATCAACTGCAGGGTAGGTAGATTTTTTTCTGTCCAGGTTAATTGGAGGCTTTTATGAGCATGTCAAGATGTTGAAGAATAGCTTGTGTTTCTAATTTCCAAATTATTTACTATCATGCTTCATGTCAGCTGCGTACTCTGAGACTAATGATCTGTGAACCTGATGTTCAGAAGTGAACTATTACCACTTCTGATAAAATGCTTTTCCTTGAGGTTTCAGTGTTTTACATTTGTAATGGTAAACAGGAGGGAATGCTGCTAGCCAAGCTTTCAGGAACAGTAATGGTAATTAGTACTGTATAAAATAATAATAGCAATAATTAAAAATAGATAAAACAAACTTATATCAAGTAATTCCAAAACAATTTTTAACAGTTTTTACCTTTTTACTGTTAGCGTTCAATAAAAATAAGAGACTCCAAGTTTGGCTTGGCACTTGTGATAGAGAGTTCTCAGCAGGTAAGAAGTTTTAATAGCCTTTTTTAGATGGTTACATTTTTATTTGAACAGTTATATAATTCTGAGATGTTACAGTGGTACTTTTAAGCTACTTACAGTGTTCCTTCTATGTGTCCTTTAGAACACAACTTTAAAAAAAAAAGTCTTCCTCACACTGCTTAAAATGTCAGTATGTTCAGGTCAACATGGCTGTTGTGAGCTATGAATTCTCTAAGCAACGCAACAATAGGCCAGCATGAACAGTTTGAAATAAATTAATTTAACTGTTAAAGAGTGTTTTCTTACAGGTTATCTTTGAGACCTAATTACTTCTGTACTTAAGCAAGACCACTATTTTTAATCTTTCTCACCTGTGTATGTTTTGCTGTAAGAGAAAAAATAACTTTTCTTCAATTTGACTTTAATTAGAAATGCTTTTAATGGTCATTTATTAAAAAAAAAAAAGTTAACTTTACATACAAGCTTCTTTAATAATGACATCAAGATCCCATAGACTAAACATTTGTTGAGTAGCTAGAAATAAATCGTTAGTATCACTTCATAACTTCTCCCACCCTTGTTTGATCTTGTTTTTCTGTGTATTAAGTTTGTTTCTCATTTATCTAATGGGCTAACAGTTAAAAGCTTATTTATCTCATACAGAAACATTGTCGTTTTTATTTCACCCATGGTTTAAGTGGCAGACTGAAAATAAGATACTAAAATACAGATAATGTTTTTATAATCAAACTAAAATTTGCTATCATTAAACTACATATCCCCATCAGGAGAAAAAGTTGCTTAAATAATAAGCAACAATAATAAATGTCTTCTTTTCTTTGTTACACAGAGTGGAGGATATGTACTTGGTTTTAAGATAGACCCTGTGGAGAAACTACAGGAGGCAATGAAAGAAATTAACTCACTTCACAGAGTTTATTCAGTTAACCCAATATTTGGAGTGGTTTATGAAATGGAAGAAAAGGTAGTCCACTCATTTATTTTAAATTAGATGCAATATTGTGTTAATAAGCAGTAATAAAAATATATTCTACATGTATTAGATACATGGATTTATTTACTTCAATGTTTTAACTTGCAGCCTCAACCTCTTGAAGACCTAACTGTGCAGCAGGTTCAAGATGATGTGGAAATAGAATCTGATGAACATACAGATGCTTTTGTGGTAAGCTTCTCCACAGAAAAATAAAACAAATCTTGTTTGGTTACTCAAATATAAGCAGCGTACAGCTCTAATCTTCTATTAAAGTTAAGCTCCCGCTGAACTTTTTATATTTGAACATACCTACATGCCTTTTATTTTAAACCCCAATTGCTACATGAATTTATTCTGTGTATGTTCTTTAAATTTTAGCACAAACTATTATTCAAAATAAATTGTAGTAGATATTTAAAGTAATAGTTTTATGTAGTTTCTCAACACATGAAGATCGGGAATAGCTTGAAAACCAGCAGTACAGTATAATCAAATACATCATATTAAAAAAGTCTTCCTTCTTTTGGAACAGATTAATAGGAGGTGACATCTGTACAATCAGTATTCATCTAAGATACAAATTTGAAAGATTTTTAGAAAGGCAACAATAATTCTGAGTCACTCTTGACAACCTTTGCACTCCTGCCAATACCAGTTTAGAAAACTGTATTAGTATCTGTCTCCCTGTATTTCAGAAAAAAATATTTTTAAATGCATTAGGCTGTCCAGGAGCTTGGTGATCTTCTTTCTGGGAATTTCCAAATTTTCTTGCAACCCTCAGTAAGGCCTGACTGATGATGATTGATTGCACAGGTAGATTTTCACATGCTAGCCTTGACACACTGCCAATTGTCAAGTTTTCATAATCCATCTCTTAAATGTGGTGAATTAGCAGTACTAGCACCAATCTTATTTGCACCTTCTTTTCTTTTGCTGTCATTTATCAATGCAGGTAAGCTCTTACCTCATCCTTTCTCTTTCTCTCTTTTTCCTTGGTTTTTGCCTTTTCTTCATTTCTGCAGTTCATTCTGTCTTCAGCATGATTGAAGACCTTTTCCTTAAAGGAAGTTTTTGTTTGCTTTCTTGATGGCTTTGTTACCTGGATTAAAGTTCAGGTTCTTTTTCACAAACATGAAGAACTAGAGCCTGCTGGTCCAGATGTTTACAGAGCTGCAGCTCTTTTCAGAGATTGTGCTTCCTAAAGAGATTCAGTCTTGATTTCTCCACACACACAATGGGAAAGATTGCATCTTTTTCACAGATCTTTGTCCAAGAGTAGAAAACTTTGGTTAATTGTGCAGTTATTCTGGGTTCATTTCTTATATTGAATGTGATGTTAACTGAATTTTGATATTATGTACATGTTTTAAGTCACATTTTTTGAAATTGAATAATAAATGCTGCTGCACCTGAAGCAAAAAATACTAGGATGCTGTTAGCTTGCCTTCATATTACCATTTTATTCCCTATAAAGTACTTGTTAGTGTTACAAATGCAATGTGAAAACTTTACAGTTTTAAAATCTTTGTTTGTTATGATGGAAACTTCAGAGATTGGTATTATTTAATGAAAACATAGTCACCAACTTCTATTAGAACCCTTTAGTAAATTATTTCAACATAGGAATTACTTTGATCTTGTTTATAAAACAAAAATAAAAACCATGTAAACTGGTTTGTTGAAGAAAATTTACCAAATACAATTTTTACCCCAAGGAATTACTAGCAAACTTATATTTAAGCTATATTGTTTTTCTCAAGGTTGTGAGTTGCTTTTTCTTTCTTTTGCAGGCTTACTTTGCTGATGAAAACAAGGTAAGAACATCTTTTTTCAAACTGTTGGATTCATGTTGTTAAAAATTGTATAATTAGGTTTAAAAGTATCTTCTCTTTTATTTTGTCTTATGTCTTGTGCATTCAAAAAAGCAACATGATCGGGAGCCTGTTTTTTCAGAAGAACTAGGACTTGCAATAGAGAAGCTAAAGGATGGATTCACACTCCAGGGACTCTGGGAAGTAATGACCTGATTTAGATTGTTATGTATTTGTTTCCCAACCAATGAAAGACTCTAAGTTCTTACTGATTCTGTGAGATCTGTAGATTATTGAACAATACAAGAATAGTAGAGAAAGAACATGCCAAAGTTAAAGAACGGGCAAATATTATATAATATGTACACAGGATATGTCAGATTATTCAACAGCTGTGTACGTATAAAAGCTTTGTATTTACTGCATTGTTCTGTAAGCAGTGGAAGGAAGACCAGCACCCACTGGAGGGTGGGACAGGAGCCTGGCCCCACCTCCTGGTGGAAGCTCCGCCCCCTGCAGGCAGTCACGTGCTCCACAAGCCCCCTGAAGCCCCACCCCACTGAACCTGGAAGTCCTTCCCCACTACATGACTGGTGGCTGCCATTTTATTTCAGCTGCCATTTTATGGCAGGGAACCACCACTACGTTAAAATGTCGTACACCATCTGTTTTAATATTGCTTTGTGATTGGCTGGCTGCCATTCTTGACACACTGGTACCCCAGGTGTTCTCAGGCAGGGTGTCAGCGGGTATCACAGCAGGGAGCCTCCTCCCCTAAGAGCACAGGTTCCACCATTTTGTTTCAGCCACCATTTTATGGCAGGTAGCTCTTTTTATCAATTTCATGCCCCACATGGTTACATACTTCCCTGTGATTGGCTACCAGGCCCAGCCAGCCCTGCCATTTTACCTGGAAGTATGCCAGAAAAGGAAACCTCCATCGTTTTTGATAGTGCTGTATAGAGTATGTAGTTTCATGCTTAACTTAAAGTATTAATGTATTTTTACACAGCGATGTACTTTCCCATAATAATCATATCTAAATCAAATTTCCATAACTTGTTTCATATTGTGCAACATAGGAATATATGTACAACACTTTGTATCTAGGCATATTGGTTGTGTCATTGAAGCAGTGTTGTGTTACTGACAACTTTTTTGACAAAAAGCAATACTATTCCAAATGCTAGTTTTCATATCTCATCATTTATGAAGAGTTCATCATGTATCATTCCAGGTATCTTCATACATTTTCTCCTTTTTTTTTTTTTTTTGGTCACAGCACTTTTTTTAAGGGATGATAAAGTGCAAACATAAATAGATTCTGTGTCTGAGTCATTAGACCTGTGGTGTTATGTGTTAGAAATGACTCATTTATTGTTTAAGGGAAGATGCAGCTGTTATGTTTTCTAGGGAGATTAGACCTCTGTACTATCTTCTATAAGTGGAAAAAGTCAAATGAGCTGTCCATTCAGCTGTTGTTTTAGCAGCTGACTGTTTATAGTAAAGTAACTGTGGTGCAGATATAATTGTGGTGTTTGTAGAAGATCTTTCAAGGTATCTTTCAAGGTATATATTTTAATGAAACACTATCTATGGTTGAAAAGCAATGCTGATTTCAATAAACTTGAGTAATGTTATATCTCTTTGTAGATCTTGCATTCAAATAGTTGTCTTTTTGTCTTGTTTCCATTATATTCAAAGAAAAAAAATTAGTGTATGGGTAAAAAGCATTCTCTGTGTGAGCAAAATACAGTCCTTCATCAAGGCACGTTAAAAAACTTCAAATTTGCTTTGTTTCTGTATTACCACCTTTAATAAAAATATAACATTCCCAGTCTAAATTGTGAAACCTTCATCATATGCATAATTTCTCTAAATTTACACTTTTTAAACTACTTGTTTGATTTGGGTATTTTACTTTAAATTTAGATATATATTTTTTTAGTTTTGTTAAATAACACATCCATTAAAAAATGTTAATGTATTGTATTGTGTTGTGGTTTTTTGTTGTTGTTTTCTGTTCTACTACTTCTAGGTACCACTTTTAGTTTTGTTTAACAGCAGTTAACACCATTTCTAAAATTGGTCGAATTTAAAAGGATTGGTGATATTTACAGATTATCTGAAATGAAGAATGCTTATTGAGGGGGTGGAGACTTAATTTTAAATTACTTTTGAAAACCGTACTTTACCTGAATAATTTATATTTTAAGCATAAACTGAGATTTTTTTTGTTTCCAAATAAAGACAACCAAATCTATGTTAAGAAGCAGCTCAAAACAAAATTTAAAGTTTTGTTATCAATATCTGAAAAATGCTGATGTGATGTATGTAAAAAAAAAAAAATTATCTTAGAGCAGAGATAGTTGATACAAAGTTCAGGGTTTTTTAATATCTCTGTGACTGATACCTCATTAAAATCTGTAGCAATGAGATGTATTAAGCAGCTTTCTGAAAAAGTGAACAGTAATAGCAGCTGACAATTTGATTCATAAAACTTGTATTTCAGAATATTTGGTAACATGTATATTTATGATCTTGCTCATAGCTGTCTCACTGAGGGTCAGATTCTGCTGTCCTTACTCATGTCAAGTAATTTCTTAAATTGCAAGTAATGTCATTGATTAAACGTGGAGAGTGATGGCAAAACCTGACCAAAGTAACTAAAAGCAACAGTTGCTTCTTTCAGTCTTTGACAGCTGTGAGAGCAACTCCTTTTTTTTTTTTTTTTCCAAGCCATCCATCCTAAATTCCGACCTGCAAGAGTATGTACCTATATTTAGCTAGTGAGATTAAGTTGCAGAGGCTTCAGGCAGGGCAAAGCACATTGGTCTGCCTTTTTTACAGACGGACCTTTGGGCAGTCAACAGCTAAAGCTTTCTGTTCCACCCCCCTTTCCCAAGTATTTGCAAAATGGATTCCCAAAGGGAACTCACTGAAGAACTCAGACTTTACCAATCCACCCTTCTTCAGGATGGCCTCAAGGAACTCCTGGAAGAGAAAAAGTTTATAGATTGCTCCCTAAAAGCTGGTGACAGAAGCCTGCCTTGCCACAGATTGATTCTGTCAGCATGTAGCCCTTATTTTCGTGAGTATTTCTTATCTGAGCAAAATGAAGAGAAAAAGAAGGAGGTAGTTCTAGATAATGTTGACCCCAACATCCTGGATATGATTGTCAAGTACCTTTATTCAGCAAGTATTGATCTTAATGATTCTAACGTGCAAGATATTTTTGCTTTGGCCAGTCGCTTTCAGATCCCTTCTGTATTCACCGTGTGTGTCTCCTATCTTCAGAAGAGGCTCTCTATTGGTAACTGCCTGGCCATCCTTCGATTAGGTGTTCTGCTTGATTGCCCAAGGCTTGCATTTTCTGCACGTGATTTTGTCTCAGATCATTTTGTGCAGATCTGCAAAGAAGAGGACTTCCTGCAGCTTGCCCCACATGAACTTATCTCAGTTATTTCACCTGACAGCTTAAACGTAGAAAAGGAAGAACTGGTATTTGAAGCAGTAATGAGATGGGTCCGAACAGACAAGGAGAACAGAGTAAAAAGCCTGGGAGAAGTTTTTGACTGCATACGTTTTCGTCTTATGCCAGAAAAATATTTCAAAGAACATGTTGAAAAGGATGATATAATTAAGAGCAACTCAGATCTTCAGAAAAAAGTAAAGATTATTAAGGATGCTTTTGCTGGAAAACTGCCTGACTCTAGCAAAAATAAAGAAAAGTCAAACAAAGGGGAAGTAAATGGTGATGTAGGAGATGAAGATTTACTCCCTGGCTACCTGAATGACCTTCCCAGGCATGGCATGTTTGTCAAAGACCTAATTCTTCTGGTTAATGACACTGCTGCAGTAGCCTATGATCCACTTGAAAATGAATGCTACCTAGCAGCCCTGGCAGAACAGATTCCCAGAAATCATTCCAGTATAGTCACCAAACAAAATCAGGTCTACATTGTTGGAGGACTGTATGTGGAAGAGGAGAACAAGGATCAGCCTTTCCAATCATACTTCTTCCAGGTATAAGCTTTATAATCATTGGCACAATAATAGGTGCTTATAAGAGTAGCTGAAAGTACCTGGAGTCTATGCACGTGAATTGTCTAGTATCCCTGGTCAGTGGAGGGAAGTTCCTACAGAAACCTATTCCTGTCTCGTAAGATAAGTGAAACCAAGGGACTTGCATCTTCTCTTTCAAGATCAAGCCTATGGTGAGATCTCAGAAAAGATTAACTAGTACATTATATCTAGGTACTAGCTTTCATTAAGGCCCTGATTTTTTTGTGGTACAGGTGTCTAAACTTAAGCCTAATAATATTTTTGTAGAATGTCTTTTGTGAATTTCTGTTAAGTTCCATGAAAGTTGAGTGCTTAGCTGCTTTAATGTTTTTCTTTATTTTTGGTATCTGAAATATTTTTATGACCATAATAATGTCTGTATTTTAAATGTCACCTTTTTCACTAAAATTCTAGAGGTCCTTCTGTCACATTTACATTTGAAAACCTAAGGGCATTCCAAAATATGTAATTTATAGGTAGAAGGTTATTCTCATAAACTGTCGAAGTCAGTAGACTAAATATAATGTTTCAACTAAGAGTGCAATTTTTTTTGATTTTGTAAATCTGTTAAATATATAAGGCTAATTAATACAAACTGTAACTTCCATGACATATTTCAGAAAATTAGCAAAATTACCATTTGGCACGCTTACACGAGAAACTACTTCTGTTGTGTTTTTAGCTATCTGGCTACATGCTCTTTGATATTTAAATGATCTTGTAATGAATTATACAATATGCTGCTGGCTATGGTCTGTCTTTAGGCACGCTGACCTGAAAGAGTGAAAGTAGGTCCTTTGTCAATACAAAGTAAAACAGAGTGATAGGCACTCATAGAATTTTAAAGCCTTCAGGTATCTAAAAAATTAATATTAAATATTAAGTGTTTATAGCATTATGGCTCACTGTGATTTCACACACAATGAAAGAGCTGGTTTCAGGAATTTGTTATACCTCTGAGAGGGAAGTTGGTTTGCTAGAGGGCACTGTTTCGTGCCCCTTTGTAGGTGTAAAACATTAATCAGTGAAGTGCAGAACTTATCACAGATATATTCTTCCAACAGAAATACAACATTGATGTCATAATGTATATAATCCAGAACCCAATAATCACAGTCTCAGGCTACTAGAAAGGGGCCCCTGAAAAACTAAACCTCAACACTGATACTAAAAATTGATGAAATTTTCAGAATCCTACTTTATATGTCTAAATCCATTTCCTGAAATCCTGCTTTCTCACTTGTTATCTTTAAGACTGCTTGCTGCTGTTACTGTATATAGTTACAATACTTTTCTGCATTACCCTTGTGGCTGTTGTTCCTTCTAAAATGTCAGTGTGGTGCCATACCAATATTCACTTACTAATGTCCCTTTCTCTACCAGTGATGCACCTGTTATTCTGTTACTGTAACCTGTTACCATTTTGTTTGGTAGCTAGCAACCCAGGACAAAACTAGGCTGCCAATGGTTCAAAAATGCATGACTAGTTTATTGCCCTATCAACAGTACAGATGTCATCTTCAAGACTGATACCCTAAGCAGGCTGTGAGCTGTGATGTGTACATTTTGTCCTCATTACCCTACTCAGATCTAGCTACTGGGGCAATCCATGGCCATGAGCTACATTTCACCGTTGCAATAACATGTCTTGTGCAATAGGAGTGGTCTAACAAATCTGGAAGATGCATTTTACCATGGAGACCTTGACTGTGGAACATACTTCTGGAAAACGAATGTCAGAGCTAAGCCCAGATCTGATTACTGTGACTGAACTTTCTCTCACTTTCTATCAAATACATTTACACTCATACCAACTCACATTTTACCTACCCTTCCTCTACATTATCAAGCAAATCTACATGCAATAGAAGAGGAAAAAATATTAAATGCTAGGGAACATTCAGGTTCACTTTTAAGTTCTTGGATCAAAACCAAAATTAAGCACCACAGTTCTATGAAAATATTGTTCTGTTTTCTTTGTGTTTTTTTGTTTTGTTTTGTTTTCTTCTCTTTTGTCCTCCTCCTGCTGCTTTTCCTTAGGTGTTTTCAGCATACTGGATGGAAATTGAGACAGTCTTGGGAGTATTTCAGTAGGGATGACATCAACATTATTGCCAGTGGAGATGCACTGCCTGCCTTTTTTGCTTAGGAGTGAAGTATTTATTCATTGTGCCTTCAGAGATCTCGGGAGCTTTTGTGGGTATTTGTGATGAAACATCACCTCTTTTGCTCTAGGGCTTGCAGAAGAAACATCTGTGCCATTTGCCATGTAATACTTCCGGATCATTAACTGAAACGGTCTGAGGATGTCTGGCACCTCTCGCTGTAATGATTAGCACAACCTGCTAAATATATAGTTGTGAAATGGCAGAGGTGTCTGCTCCCTTCAGAGAGGAAGAAGAACTACGTGTTGTTTCCAACACATGGGAAATCCAGAGAGTGGGGAGCTTTAAACAAGGAAGAACTTAAAAAGAAGGCAAAGAAACTCTGTGAGGAGGAGTAAGGGTGAGCAGATACAAAGAGAGCCGTGTCGCATTAACTCTGCTAGGTCTTAGCATCATGATGCATGGGTGGGTAGAAATCATCACCGAATAGTTGCACTGAGGGAGGGATAGCTTGTTCAGGCAAGCAGATGAGCTGTTGAGATACTGAATGTGATTAGATTTATTCTGTGGAACAGTTTTTGTTGCATGAATTTCTACTACTTGCCTTTACTAACACTTCTGTTGCGATGCTCTTTCAGCTGGACAGCATTGCTGGTGAGTGGGTTGCCCTTCCTCCACTGCCGTCAGCCAGGTGCCTCTTCGGGCTGGGAGAGTCAGACAACAAGATCTATGTAATTGCAGGCAAGGACCTTCGCACTGAGGAGTCTCTAGATTCAGTATTGTGCTATGATCCCGTGTATGTTTAAAATTTAATTATGCCCACTGAGGACATGTAAATAGTCCATTGTTAGTTAAAGAGCCTAACAGTGATATTCTTCTTGTTCCAGGGCAATAAAATGGGGTGAGATCAAAAAACTACCTATCAAAGTATATGGCCATGCTACTATCTCAAACAATGGATTGATATATTGTCTTGGTGGAAAAACTGATGATAAGTAAGTCTCTAAGTCTTTTCATGATTATTTAGAACATTATTTGTTTGGTCCTTTATAGATTTTATGGCCTCACTCAGAAATCAGGGTATCCCTTTTTTACATCTCTGGGTTAAGGTGGCTAACAATCTGGCAGAAGGCAACACATTATGGTATACAGGGTATCTTTTTCATGATAAGGTAAAATTGCATATAAATTACGATCCCCTATGGTTGTTTTAATCACTTGTTTCCAAGGCAAATTCTTAATTTACATGCACGCACACATATTCATCACAGTTAGTTCTGAGGATCCTCTTTATAAGTGTTATATCCTTCCAGGCAGAAATGCTTAGGTACCATGGAACTACTGTGTCAGTTCTTCAATTTTTCTCATCTGTAATGCCTGTTATACACCTTAATGGGTATAACATTAAGGAAAATTGAAGTTTTTGCTGCTGTTGAGTGTGTGGTGGTAATCTTTGCAAGCAAGTGAATGCTTTAAGTAAAGCACAGTGACAAGAAGTTCCAGTGGTTATAAAGCTGCAGTACAGGTGAAGTTCTTCCTTTGCTTTCATTAGAATGAGCTTAACTGGGCTAAGAGTCCATGTAAAGCAACATAATTTTGAGAAATGATATGAGGCATCCTCTGAGGATTACCTACCATACACTCAAATAAGCTAATGTTTAAAGGAGTTTCCATGTTTTGGCTTTTGGTATGCCTTGAACTTCACCCTGGTGCTGTTCTGGAGTGAAAGTTGACTTTTCTAAGCCAAAGTCTTCATGTACAGTATATAAATATAAGGTCTTAAACATGCTAAGCAGATCTGCCTACATTTTCTTTGAACTAGGCTAAAGATGGAAAGACTTTTCTCTGGGTGCTTGAAGGAGTTATTTTACAACACATTTTTTTCTTCTGGAAGAGAGCAATAGTTAGCATTTGGGGTTCTTAACTCCTCCCACTATGGGGCTTGTTCATTTACGTAGATTCAAACTGTCCAATGCACAGATACTGCTCCTTTTTCCTTTGGGTGTTTCACTATTAGAGCTGTACAACAACTCAATATATTTCATAAATGTGCACAGAGATTCATGTACATGCATACTTCTTTATCTTGAACTAGTAAATAAACCTATTCCTGATCTTGTCTATTATTAAATTTAGTTAATTCCTGTTGACCTTAACTTTTGTTGTACACTCCTCCACAAGCTCACCTGAACAGAACACTCTCAGAAAGGGTATTGCCTTTCTCCTGTAAGGTACAGTGAAATTACTGCCCTATGGAAGCAGCATTTAACATTTGATTTAGTTCTATGGATGTGATTTGTGCTTTATGGACTTGTAAAAAGTCTTGTCCATCCCCAGATCAGAGATGAGAGAGGATATCATGGAGAGGAAAAGAGGTATTACACGTAAACCCACACAATCCAACTCAACTAGGTCTCACTTGGAACGAGCCAAAAATTCATTAGAAATATTACAGGTTTTCTTTTTTCTCCCCAGGAAATGTACTAATAGAGTATTTGTACACAATCCAAAGAAAGGAGACTGGAGAGACCTGGCTCCAATGAAAGTGGCTCGCTCAATGTTTGGAACAGCTATCCATAAAGGCAAGATTTTCATTGCAGGTGGTGTCACTGAAGAAGGCCTTACTGCATCTGTTGAAGCTTTTGATCTGACCACAAATAAGTGAGTGCAACGTTCAAGCTATTTTTAAGCAAATGTTTTATCACCTAGGCTTTTAATATCTTGAGATAGTCACAAAGGTATTGAGGTGCTGATATTAGAATATCAGCAAAGCTTTATTATGATAGCTTAAACTTCTAAGCAGTCCACAACGTACCTTTATTAATAAGTACGTCAGTCATATATAAACCCATTTGGCTGTGCTGCCATTCTGCAGCCATCAACCTCACAACAGAAGCTTTAACTTAAATGTATACTATCCCAAAGAGACCTACTTATAGAAATTAAAAGTATAAAAACTGAATTATGCAAGAAGTATTTCTACAAGGTAATTATGGACTCTACACATTCTATATAAAGCAAATGAAAGTAAAGGTCATTTTGTTACCATTATGTTTGCCACATTCTTTCTCTTCCATTGTTCAGACACATGTGCAACCTGTGGTCAGAAAACATCTGCAGGTTCTTGTCTTGGTTTACTCTGTTTTGTTTCAGTCAAGTCAAATGAGTGTGAGAAGCAAATTAGCCTATTAGTTTTGATGTTGACAGTGGCTGGAAATTAGATGTCTGTATGTTTTATATATTCATAGGTGTGACTAGGCAGAATATTTGAAATGATGCTAATAAGCTCTACTGATTTTTTTTCTTTTACTCAAATTATTATGTCAGTGCCACTTGAAATTAACACTCATTTTGTAAACTATAGGGAAAAAATGAGTGTTAGGGGAGACAGATACATCTGTGTAAAGCATATTAGTGACGATGGGAGAAGGAGACCTGTCAGAATTGCTCTCTAGAAGGAGATGTCATCACAGCGTAATTCTCCTGCGTTAAGATTTGCATTCCTGCATGAAGTCCCTGTGGGGATGGAGGAACAAACTCAGTGCTGATTCATCTCAGAATTTTTTTCTTTTACTAAACCATTTAACTCAAGCAGTCCACAGCGCCTGCATTTGCATTAGCCAGAGCTGTATTTTAGTACATCCAGTTTAGAATATTTCACATGTATTTGACTTAGGCTTTTCTTTTCATCTTCAGGTGGGAGGTTATGCCTGAATTTCCCCAGGAGAGAAGTTCCATCAGCTTAGTCACCTTAAGTGGATCTTTGTATGCTATTGGAGGCTTTGCAATGATTCAGCTTGAATCCAAAGAATTTGCACCCAGCGAAGTCACTGACATATGGAAGTAAGTTTAATTTTGATCATACTTTCCTGATGGAAAGCCCTATCTAACAATGATGTTTGTAGACACTGGAGGGTAAAATTAATATTATGTTTAACTTTGGAAAACAACCATACACAGGTTGTAAAGCACTTATTGACAAATAAAAATGTTTGTCAGAAAGTAACAAACATGAGATTTGGATCTAGTGACTACTTTCATCTACTAATAATTTGAACAGTCTGAGTCGTGACATTTAGTCATGACGTTATACTTGCTATATGGTAAAAGAAGAAGTTGCCAGTTCTGTTGGCAGGTTTAGCCTTTTAAGTATGCCATACAAACATTCTCTGTTTTGTGACATTCTTATGCAGGAAAGCCTGTATAAACAGAGAGGTTTGTACATATGTATTAATAGTCAAATGAATAATTGTTCTGAGAAAATCAGAAATCCGTATCTCCTATATTTATCTAAATCATGGTAGCAGGGTTGAAGCATCGCGTCTCTACTGTGACTCCTCAGTTGCTGAGGCAGATTTAGGAGTTTTAACTGGCAGAAGGATAGGAAGGATTACCAGAAAAAAAAAAGAAAAAAAAAACTTTATATGTAAGAATTTGAAGAAATTCAGAAGGGATACTTAAGATGGGGAGGCTTTTATAGGAGTAATGAAGTATGACACAGGCCAGCAATGAGCTTCAGGACCAGGAAAAGGACAACTCACATGCACGAGAACATCTTTCTGTTCTGTTCTAGAGGACAAAAGCAGCTTTCTGTAGCACTGTTAAGCACAAAGTTGCTACAAGTCTTCGCAACGTGTGGACCACCCTCTTTCTCATGCATGTATGAAAAAGTGTCAAATTCAAATTTTAAGATATTCTGACCTTATTTTGATAAATGCAGGTATGATGATGAAAAGAAGGAATGGATTGGCATACTGAAAGAGATCCGATATGCTACTGGAGCTTCCTGCCTGGCTACACGCTTAAATCTCTTCAAGCTATCAAAACTGTAAAGAAAATGCTGGAAAATGTGATATGGTGAAGGAGTTTTGATAGGTTCTTCTGGTTTTGTTGCATGAATGTGTCCCCAAATTGTTCAGAGTTCTGTAGCAGCATACTAGTTATTCTGTTAACTGTTAAACAGTTGATCTATCCAAGTCTTAAGATATTTACTAGCTAATCAACAAGAAGTGATTTTTGCTAACCTTTAAAACCCCGAAGAATTAAAATTGATTAGAATAAATGAAGATTTCAGAGAGAACTCTATTCTTCTGTTCTGTGGAAAGTAAAACTAGTTGCATATCCTTACACTCAGTCCACGATAGTGGTGGCTTAGTCCCCAAACAATGCTCAAGAATGAATTAATTGTTAAGTTAAATACAACTAGTGGGTAGCTAATTTTGTTTTAAGTGGCTGTTTGTACAGGCTGATTTCTCCTTTCAGCAGTAAATGTAAATCCTGCATTCTTCAGCCATATTTTGAAAATATTTTCATTAGAGCCTTCTAAAAATAACTAATTTAGCCTGAAATGGAAGCACATACTGAAAACAAAAGTATATTATGTGGCCTCAGAAATGCCAACCTCTGCAAAAGTTGTACTAGTAGCCAGCCATGAGGAAAGAGAGAGAAGTTCACAAGGTTAATAGCTTTGCTGTTTCACCTATTATGTGTTGGCTTCTGGTAACAAGGATTTTCCACTTTTTTTATGCTTTTGTATTTATTTCCTAAGCTAGTATTTTATGGAAGGTTTTCTCAGAGATTTGAGGCCATTAGGAAGCATTTGTAAGAAGTCCTAGAACGACTGACCATCTGCAAGCACCTATAGCAGAGAGGACTTTTCCACCTAATAAAGAATTGATGCATTTTGATGTTTAAACTTTTAACTAGTAACAATTAAACTTTAACACTACAGAAATATCACTTGATGGTGTCTCTTTTAGTAATCGGCTTATCATTATTATCATATTGACAGGATACAGATTTCTTCATCTAGCCTTTGCCCAAAATGGAGCACCCAGTTTTGTTAGAGCATGTCTGCCATTTTTAGAGAATCTCTTCAAAGGATTTCTCCATTGCTTTAGAGTCATAATACCCTCTTTACTCAATATAATTACAACTGATGTAGCAGGAAAAACAGAAATGAAGCCCACTACACCTGACTGAACAGGAATTCAATCAAATGACCCCTTGCAATGCCTTCCTAGGAGAGAGGGGTAAACATATGGCAAAGGCAGACATCATAGTTCATTTCAGTGTGGTACACATGGGTACCTAATCTGTGGGACATCTTTTTTGTTTTCCCCTTCAGTCCCCAAATTTTCAGCTGCTCTTAGAATCTTTTCATTGGCTCCAGATAAATCACCAGTTTACAGCAGCCTATCTAATCTAACACTTGCAGATTTCATTTAGAAAGAAAATGACTGCAAGAGATCAAAAGCATCACATTTTATCAAAATATCTGTTTTATGTTTTGCTTTTCTTAGATGCACTTTCTGAATCCACTGATACCAAGTGTCAATCCTCTCCCCCTTGTGAATACTCATAACTTTATCCATACATAACTTGAACATACATAAAACACAGGCTCCAGCTCAAGCACATGAATATCCATGACTTCGGCTATAGCTACTGCTTGCTACCTTTTTACACTCCACAGTTCCTACTTGAAGCCCACCTGTACAGAAGCAGGGTCACAAAACAGCTCTCTGACTTGAAGCCCACCTTTTGATATCCTAACATATATTTATGATTATTTTCTCAACTTTACACAAAATAGAATATGCATATAGTCTTTCTATATGCTATGCCTTCAATGACATTTCCTTAAAGCACTCTTTGACAACAGACTCTTGGAGCCTTTGTCCATTTGATCAGCAGTGCCATCACCATAAGCTGACAACCATCTACTAGTGTTTTCAGTCATCTCACGTGTGAGGACTGCCTCAGGAGGAGAACACCTTGCAACTTCAATCAGTTCTGTCCCCCTTTTCCCGTATTTTCATCAGTGTGTTGATTTGGATTGAGTCAATAAAAATATATTCCTCTCCTTCTACTACTGAGGTTTTAGAAAAAAAAAAGCGACAGATGGGTGCACAATGGCAGAAATGTAGTTGCTCGCCTCTGCCAGCCTGCAAAAGATGTGGTAAAAAGTATGTCTGTTGCTTGTATAAAAAATGCAAGAAAACATACATGTGTGTGTGTGAAAGAGAGGGGCACAGCTTGCAGTCATCGTGAGGTAGTAGAACTGTAGTCACAACGTGGCTGCTTCTGAAAATGGGCCAATTTGCCATAGTATAACCACTCTACAGTTTATTACTTTACAATGAAGATTCTCCTGGCTATTCCACTTTTTCCTTCTACATTCAAGTATCTTATGCCTCCTGACAAAACCCTGGCACAGTGTGATCACAGGAAGCCTGGTAACTGGCAGATGGTTTTGAAACATAAAACAATGTTTTTCACCACCAATAACCAAGTTAGTATTTATGACTCTATGAAGACTTCTCTCGGTCTTGATTCTTGGTTTCAATTTGCAGCCTAATTTTGCTCTCTTGAGCATTGTCTTATTTACAGAACAAGCAGTTTAGATAGTTTAATTTTATTTTATTAATATTATTAAGGGCTAGCCCAATGCATAAGGCCATAAAAATTTTTGTGAATCATCCAGTCACTAATGAGTGCCTATGTCTGACATAAGCATTATTTCCATTATTTATCTTGTATGAATCCCTCAGTTATCCCTTCCAAATTGCATTGAACTGGAGTGCAGGTGTTTCAAGGGTCTGGGTGGCTGCCAGACCTCTAGAACTACTTTACCTTTTAGGTATGTGAAGGCATTCCAGAAGGCTCAAGCCATTACTTCTTCTGCACACGCCACATCACAGGGTGGAAAAAGCAAGCAGCTGGAGGTTCCTCACCGCACAACACCCTCCCCTGACACAGTCACCTACGTTATCTGTTCTACAAGATGAAAACAGAATGGCTGTAATAGCAGTCCTATTCTTAGTAAATCTGCATTTCAGTTTCTTGGTTTCATAGTACAGAGATACTATGTTTGATCCCTATTGCTCATTTTGCCACACGCTGGAGGACAGACATAGTTTCCACTATATCTGCTGCCTCCTCTCCCACAGTCAGAATATTTCCAGCTTTTTCTTTGGACAGTTTCGTATCTGGCCAATCTCCGTGCTATTTATTTAGGAAGCAATAATGCAATTTTATGGCAAAACTGTCACACCCACGTAATTAAAGGACGGCTTCCAGCAAGGGAAGACTTTAAGCATCCTTATCACATCTTTGTGGCATATTGTGACCTGCCTTTTACACTCCCTAAAAAATTTAGGATTCCGTCTCATGGCACCTGATGGCCTATGGCAAGCCTTGATCCAGCTGACTCACAGACAGAGATTTGGGAAAGTAAGTATTCCAAAGTTATGAGAAGTTTAATGGTACATAAACTGTATAAAAAAAAAAAAATACTTTTTATTACATCTTTGACATCACTGTGTTTCATATAGATGCCTTCTCAGATACGCTAGCTGTTCATCTTTTGTTGACAGAACCATAGAATTCCATTCAAAGTGAGGAATCTGTAGAACAAAGTCACACAAACTTAGCGTTAATGTTGCCTGATACAAGCCACATACCATCTTACAGCAAAGAAAAGGCTCTCTGATACCCATTGTTATCCACTTCAAGATATTTTATCACCTGTGTCCTTCTAAAAGCTAGGTTTATTGTAATACTGAAAAGATGAATTTCTCCTTTATATAAGTATAGTCAGTTTGCTTCCAAAAAAGTAGCAACAGTTGCAGAGATGTGAAGCTGGTACCCACACTATACAAGCTGTGACAACTCCATTACACCATCTCCCACCTGACGTATTTTGAAACCTGAACTGAGAGGAAAATCCCAGGTCACTACGTTTTGCAATGTTAACGTATCCAACTGGAATGGTATATCAGTAGCCTAATACTTACTGTCGGGCAATATGAGAAAGGATGTCTATCATGTTGAAAAAAGAAAAAAAAAACTTAAGCTTACAGAAAGATTCTAGTTAAAACTAGAGTAAGTAACACAGTAATTATATATATGGGAGAATCTGCATTTATGAGTCTCCATTACCCAAATGTATCTATGCTCATGGGTGGGAATTAACTCTGGTCACTAGTCTTCGCAGTCACAGTACTATCACTCCATCAGACAGCCAGCATCCACGACCCATATGAGAGCTGCCATAACTGGGTCTGTGTGGGTCAATTCAACTTTTTCTCATGTAAAAATCTTTGGTGTATTGAACTGAAACTCCCGTTTTACATTTTCTCCTTTACTCAGGCTATGCTGAGATTGCTAGTTTGCCTGCAGTAAGGTAAGACTAAGGCTTTTTGACTTCAGATTTCCTGCAGCTGCTTTCAGAGAAGGTGCAACTTCTATAAAGTCTATAAACAGCTTGAAATTCCCCCTCTAAATTCAAGAATTGCTCTCACCTGTAGGTGCTTTTTTAACTATTAGAGGAAAACTATCTTTAAATCTGTTGTAAGGAAAATGTATCAATCTGTACTATTGATACAACTCAATAGAAGACAAAATATTGTTGACTGCTCACCTGAACAACCCGGTACCCCAGCATTTCCAGGTGTCGTTTTTTCACTGCAAGTTCTCCTTTCAGGTGATGTGAATCTTTGCTAAAAGCTTTTGAATCAAGAAAGTCCAAAGCAATTCTGCAAACAACAAAATCGTGTATTTACTTTCAGGTTCTACCTGAATACCAAGAAGTGGTATTTCTAGTTCAGCTGATAGTTGCAGGAAGACCATTATTAGATAAACCTAGCAATTCACAGAAAAAAGAAAATTAAACAACTCCCTGAAACTAGACAAAACATTTTCCTCACATTTATCTAGAGATACTTGAACTTCACATCATTTAGAAAAAGCATTTCCTTCTTGCATCTGTTTTGTTCAAATGGCAGAAACAGCAACCAGCATTTTCAAGGCTTCCATTTGAAGAGATGGGTGGAAAACAGTATTCCAATCTCATGAAATACACGTTTCAATAACGCTCTGTCCACCCTAGTGTACTGGTTTTGGCTGAGATGGAGTTAATATTCTTCATAACATCCTCTATGGTGCCATGCTTCAGACTGGTGACCAAAACAGTGTTGATACGACAACTATGTTTTGGCTGTTGCTAAACAGTGCTTGCACAGCATCAAGGCCTTCTGTTTCTCACTCTGCCCCCACAACGTGTAGGCTGGGGTTGGCAAGAGGCTGGGAGGGAACCCAGCTGGGACAGCTGACCTCAACCGGCCAAAGTGATATTCCATACCACATAACATCATGCTCCACAATAAAACAGGGAGTTTTTCCAAAGTAGTCATTACTCAGGGATTGGCTGGCCTTGGTCTGGGGGTGGTGAGAGACTGTATTTGCACCATTTGATTTCTGTTTTTTTTTTTTTCCCCTTCACTTATTATTGTCTTTATCTTGACTGAAGATTTTTTTTTTTTTTTTCGCTTTTGCCCTCCAGATTCCGTTCCCCATCCCACCGAGGTGCAGTGAGCAAGCAAGTGGGCGGAAGCTTAGCTGCTGGCTGTGGTCAACCCACAACACCTAGGAAGGCTAAACCTAATAAAGGCTTTGGAAAAAGGAANGGTTGGGGGTGGGTGGAGACTGTATTTGCCCCATTTTATTTTTTTTTTTTTTTTTTTCCCCTTCACTTATTATTGTCTTTATCTTGACTGAAGATTTTTTTTTTTTTTTCGCTTTTGCCCTCCAGATTCCGTTCCCCATCCCACCGAGGTGCAGTGAGCAAGCAAGTGGGTGGAAGCTTAGCTGCTGGCTGTGGTCAACCCACAACACCTAGGAAGGCTAAACCTAATAAAGGCTTTGGAAAAAGGAACAGAAAAATAAACACCCCAGGTGTTCCACCAACTATTTATGACATAACCACCAAAAACCTGAACTAAACTTGATGTAAACTTGGAAGAACTCATGTAAGAATTCCACGTACTAACCTCTGAGCCCCTGGTGGCAGAGCCTTTCTCCCTTCATCCTTGATGTCATATCTCCAGTGTATTCCCTCCAAATCACTCAGAAGTACATTCTGAGCCATATAGGAAAGAGGCTTTTTATTTTTATCCAGAATGCACTCAAAATCTGTGATAAAATACAACAAATCTTTTTACAGACTGAAAAAGGAAACATAATTTGATCAGTATAGTGTTCACTTGGAAAAACTAAGTAACAATCATAACTAGAGGTATCCAACATTTGTATCTGTATTATGCAGAACTTTTAGAAAGTGTGTTTTATACAAACTGCCAAAACAGCATTTTTTCTTTGCAGTATCCTGTGGCCTTAGAATCCACAGCCCCAGGGGCTTCCTAACCATGGTGATAATAGTGGTGTGGTGATAATAGTGGTATCGGCAGTCTCCAAAACAATCCTTAAAGGAGTAATTTCTCACCTATTTCATAGCAGTACGGTGTGAGAACAGACATTCTTGCATAATGGCTTCCTCCTAAGATCTCTGCCAGCATTCTGTGAACATGCTGTCGCAGTGGATTTATTCGGCTCCTGCCTACAAAGACAAAATAAAGAACTCATATTGCACAACAGCCAGATTTTGAAATAGAACTTTGTGACACTGCATTTTTGACAGCCAGCCTACTGAACTGAAGCTCTTCCACCATTCCCTGGTGTTATTCCATCATAATTCAGAGATCATATCATCATCTTTTGCGTGGAATGTGACTAAACACAAATTGCAAATCCAGACTTTCCATCCCAGGACTTTTCCCACTCACATACAATGAGCACTTTGGTTTCCAGTTTCACCTGTTTTCAGGTTTCACTTCTATTTGCTTTTAATCTTGCTTAGACTGTTAAATAAGTATTTACTTATTTTGCATCTATTACGGGCATACCCCACTATCTGTCACTGCTCTACCTGTTTCAGATTGTTTAATACCTTGCTCCATTAAACATCTTCAGTCTCACGGATAAAGCAGGTGAGTTTGATGAATAGCAAAGCAGACCTCTCCCACAAGAATTAATGGAGGAGATACTGTGTTTGCATTGGCTAGGCTTTCCGAAATGATCATTGTTCTGAAAGATCTCAGCTGCTACATCTATGAGGCTGAACACTTGACCACTCCACCTCTCATCCTTGATGGACCTTGATTCTTCTAAGGAAGATGAAAGCAATGAGTTCAAAAGGAGGCAGCAAAAATGCTCACCCTAAGAGATCTAAGCCGAATGTTCAGCCTCCTAAGTGAAGCAAGGATCAAAGTGATCCATGCTGAAAACACAGCATCTCCTCCAGTAGACAATCCTGATGATCCTGTTCCTGCTCTATCCTCCATGTCATATACACCATCTCTGTGTATTTAAATTGTATTTCTTATGTAGAAATACTCCCTCCCTAGTACATCAATTCTCATGGGAAAAACTGCTTTGTAATCTGTTCTGCATCTACTGAATGCTTACACTTTTCAAGAACGCATCCCTCAGTGGATAACGGGGGGTGCCTTTCTGAGCTTCTGCTGTGTGCTACTGTGTCAGCAGGACAGTTTTAGAATAAGTGCCTAGCAGACTGTTGAAAACAGACTACTAAAAAGGCAGTTTTTCCTCTACTAAATTACTTACCTTTACAAAAGACACGGTGGCAATAACGCTCATGAAACCAAGGGATGTGAAACTCTGGGCATTCCAGACAGACTGCTCTGTTCAATTTCATAAGGCGTGAGCGGACCCTCTGCTTCAAGGTATCAGGCAGGACTGAATTAAACAAAGTAAAAAAGAAAAAAAAAAAGGGGTGAATTGAAAACTGAAAAAAAACATTACATTGAACTAGATGGCTACCTCTGAATTATTTACTAAAAGTAAATACACACTATGTACACATAATGTACAGGTATCTGTACACTATGGTATTTATAAAATTCATGCTGCAGAATTTCAGAAAGCTTCTCAAAATCCCTTAGAGAAAAATGAAAAATAAATTTTGCTCAATATTAAGAGAACTAGCATGAAAGAATGTAGCAATTTAAACTCTGACTTATCATTTATCTTTTAACGAAGTTATTGATGGCAAAATGGCAGCAGTGCATCTATACAAGGACAGGAAACAGTCAAACAGTCTCTTATGTAGGGAGAAGAGACTGGTGGGACTCATTTCTTGCAGACAAGAATTCCACATTATTTCTTGGCCTTTGGACTATGACTATTTCTTGCAATAATACTACTTTCAGGTAATTTTATTCCCAATAAAATTGAATATACTGAGTACAATAAGCTGACTATAAAATTTGTTTTGAATGAACTCTCATCTGGCAACAGCATCTGTAATATACGTCAGTATTTTAAAACAAAGCACAGATTTTTGTTCATTCCTTCCCTTTTAGTATTCCAATACTGACTAGATTATATAGAGTTTTTTTTCCAGAAGACCAAATGATTTAAAGAAAAGTCTACTCCTGAAGTCATATATATGTCCCCAAGTTCATTTTATGCCAAAGACTACATAACCAACTTCACAGAGCTAGGTATTTACCTTCAAGCTGAGCATCCAATTTGCTTAGGAAAGAAACATTAAATATTGTCTTTATCAGAGCTGGAGGAAAATAACCGGCCACAGCCAAAACATGACCAAGCAGCACCAAGTGGTGTGTTTCAAAACAACCTTTAAAAGACAAATGGAAATCCGTATTAGCACAACATGACATTGAAAGGACTTGTAATGTTCTCCTGCTCCTCAACTCATCCAAGTTTGTCTTAACATACTAAATGAACACACAGCCAGCTGAAGAGGTACCTCTGCTAACTGCACCAAAGTGTAAGGTAACACTTTCCAGTTCTTTGCAGGAGGAAACTACTCAAGTCTTAAAAAGGCAACTCCACAATATTTCAGTAGCTAGCAAATTTTCGCACTTCCATTAGGCTGTATCGTCAAACAAACAAAAAAAAAAATCGAGTGTCCATACATTTTCCCCTACAATTTAGTCATTTCTTTGTGATGAACTACAAACATGTCCTGTCCCCAACTAATGATTCCTTGGGAAATACCAAAACAATTGTTTCCAATGACAGCATAGTACATTAATCAGACTTTTCATTTTCTTTATACTATGCTCAAGATACTTTGCTAGTTCCTTATCAACAGTAATATTTCAAGGGTGAAATGAAGCTAGAAAACTTCATACATTCATAATGCATGTTATGAAAAGCATACATTCAATCTTGCAGAGTATTAGTAGTAACATACAGACACACTTTTTTTCCTGGCTTAAAAAAATGCCATCCTACTCCCATTTTTGTCCAGTACAAATAAAATGTTTCAGTGGTACTCAGCATATGTTTGTCTAATGCACTTACTTAAGTTAGAAGTAAGATGTTGGATACAACTCTCAAAGAACTCTTCATTGGGAGGAGGATCATAGTTCAGAACAGAGAAAAGGCTGAGAATAAAATACATTTCAAAGGGGTGGATCTGGGAACAAAAAGACATCCTAAATTAAGCCAGCATAAAATACTCTAATATTGCTTTATAATTCATTCAGAATTGGGAGACTTAAGACTAGATGAAGTATTTCTTAGTTTTTTTTTTCTTTGCTCCTCAGCTTTTCCTGGAGAAAAATAAATAAACTAATAAAATGTACAAGTCATTAAAATTGCAACTAAGGCTAAAAATCAAAATCTATTTTATGTAGATGATCCACGTGTTACCGTATGCTTAGACTTTAAGGAGTCCCATCCAACGTTCTTAAAGAAACTATGCTGTCACAAGATAAAATTGAAGGTCTTCTATATAAATACCAGACTGAGAAGGAGAGAAAAAAAAAAAAGCAAGAAAACATAGTAATTTTGATGAAAAAGACAGGCTACTGGGGAGATCCACACAAGAATGGGTAATGAAAAAATCACTACGTGATGTGACTATACTGTAAAGAGATAAAAGAAGTATTTAAGACAGTCAAATGTAAACCTGAGTGTAAGGGATTATGGTTGACCTAACACTGACTGACTGAACAGTAAAGTAAGAAAGGAAAACTAAAGAGAAAAAAGTGCAAAATAACACACATGCAAGTAAAACAGGTTTCAGTGGATAAAGAGAAAGATGAGCTCCAAAAAAGTTACACTGAAGAAAACTCTTAGAAATGGTGTGGATTGTTCTCTGAAACACATTAATTCAATGCTCAGGAGAAATCCCTAGCACTATGCTATTCCAGTCCTCCACCTCCATCCTTCAAGAAGGATGTAGAACTAGAAAAGATACTGGGAATGCACCTTTCCATGTACAGCCACATGACATCGTTTATAGCATATAGCTGTGGAGAAGCTGAATGCAGTGAAACTTTCAGATTGCAGGTTTAAGGAACGAAAGGAAATGCTTTTGAACAATCATGGTTACCTTATAAAAAAATCACTACCAGTGCATTGTTTTGTAAAGGCTTCAAAAATAAGTAGATTCAAATCCAGAAAAAAAGCATAGGACAGATCCAATAACAGCTATTAAAGAGGATTATCCATGGGCCATCTTTAGCCTAGAAAATCTCAGCTTTGGTGGAAGGCTGTTCCAGGGAAATGATCTCAAAACCTTTATTTGTCCTTGCTACCGAACTGCTCTCAGATTTGTCAAAGCCTGGATTCTGAGCTAGAACGACTTCTGGCCGAACACAAACATGCCGTTAAAGCTGTGTGCATCGTGGAAAAGAGACAGCTACAGCAACTTAAGTATCTACTTCTAAAACAGTAGCCAAGCCCAAATCTGTATTTAAAATTTGCATTAAGAGAATGAAATTACAAACTGCTACATATAAAATGCCTGAAAGTGAGCTAAAAAGGTGACTTGTGTATACTATCTTAAAAAAAAAAAAACAAAGGAAAAAAAAGGAACGTTCCGTGTTTACCCAAAATCCTCACTCTCACTTGAAATGGTAGATTCGAGAGAAAAAAAAACTCTAGGTAAAACCATAAATGTCAATGGATTTTTAGGGCTCAAATCCTGTTCCATTTGCTACTAACCTGTCCTTTTCTTACTGAATAACTTACACAGTAGATAGAGAGAAAAACTATAATACCTTGTCTATATTTTGAACAGTCACAGATGCTATCCTGTCAAGTAATAGAGAACAGCGGTGGTTTGTTTTTATGAGAAAAAAAGACAACCGTAACACATTTGCCCATGTTATTTGGTCTATCAGGCGTTGACACGTGGCCACAGTTTCCTCCATGATGACCTCTTGAAGCCAGTCTCCATTCGCATGTGTGAGTTCTTCCAACAGAAGATTTAAGTTCCTGGCTTTCTGAAGCCTCTGAAATCCACAGTCATTTAGTTTTTGCAGAAGCCTTACACTTAGCTCAGAAGTGCTTTGCCAGTGCAACTGGTCACAATGATTCCATTTGACAAGAGCTGTAGCAATATAATTCAAATGATGGAGCCTGCATTGAGGTAGAATTGATGTTGCTTTGTTTATAATGATTTCTTCCACTTGAGAGGAAGGAAGCATGGCCAGAACACGAATTATTGCAGCAGTATCAGCAGGTATGATGCTAGATTTTAAAAAACTAGAAGAGAGGCAGAAAGAAAAATAGACCATCAGTACTGACACAGTGCAAATCTTTAAAAAAAAAAAAAAAGAAAATAAATTACATGCATGAAAGTTCTACTTGAAAAGTCAAGAGCAGCACATTGTTCCAAGCATAAAAGAAGTACAAAATTAATGACATGGTGGAAGTTCACGCAGAGAGCGACTACCAGCTTTTTTAATCCCGAGATTAACTTCTTCCTTCTAACTTATACAAAATTGAAAAAAGGAAGATGACAGAAAGCATCTTAGCTGGTGAGGCTTCAAGTGTTACTGAGAACACAGAAGTCCTTATTAAGGATAGATCTGCCCTTGTTAACTGAGTCTGGGGGTTTCTAGGGCCTGGATAATTTCTGTGATTGCCAAACAAACTACTTCTTTGCAGGTGTCCCAGAGAGCACCAGGTTCTGAGGTGCCTGAGGAACACAAACGCATCATCCACAAAAAACACATTCAGCCAGGGCACTACATTCCTAGAGGCTGAGCAGTAAAAGCAATGGTGGCAGATCTCTTCTGCAATTCCAGAACTTCCCATTCTATGTTGCAACTTCACAGCCATGAGAACTAACTAGAAAATTCTTCAATCAATAGAAGAGTACTTCTGCTTTATACTTTCACTTGTTCCCACCAGGACATCCTTACTGTATACTGTTCATTACTTGTTCCTTCAAGTATCAAAGGCGACATTAATATATATCCTTCCTATAAAGTACCAGTCAAAATTTCCTGTTCAATGTCTTTATATTGCAGTGGCCAACGGAGGGGAAAAAAAAAAAAAACTATTTTAAAAAGATATCATATTTATTAGCAGATACTACTAGGTCTACAGTCAAGACAATATCCATTTCCTATCCTTTGATTTATGTGTTTAATAGAATCAAATTGTTTTAACAGTTTGCTACTAGTTCATATTTCCTGAAAACAACTTCACATTTCAGCTCGTTATTTAAAATATTAAGGAGACAACCGTGTAATGCTTCAATTAAATATGCCATTACATTTTCAAGAATACACACTTACCCAAATAGCAACATTTTTAGTTTGGAAAACAGCTCCTGATCGTGGCAACGCAACAACACCAAATACTGTGTTAACTTTATCAACTGTAATACATGATAGCTATCCAAGTGTTTGTGCAGAACAGAAACCATTCTGAATACAAACAGAAAAAGATGACATGGTATTAATGATAATGCAGAAGATTCTGCAAAACACAACATCCCATATGCAAAAGGGGTGTCCCATGTTGCACAGTACCTAAGCGGAGGATTGTCTACACCTGCACTCCACCTCAGTTTTGATGGTGTTCCACTTAGGCGCAGCAGCCTCTCTCCAGCTGAGGGCTTTAGTCCTGTAATCCACTATCACAGCAAAACAGCTACTCCACTCTAATAATTTCTGATACAGAATTTACAATCAGTTAAATTTAGATCATCGGAATGAGTGGACCAAGAATGGCATAAACTAGAACACCACTGCCAGGTTCAGCACAACTATACTCATTTAAAGTGTAATAGTAGTGTTGCTACATCTATGTTGGTCTAAAGTTGCCAGAGGGGTCTAGATTTGTACAGCATGGCAACACCTTTTCATAAGACCTTTTTTGGACAGTGAGATTCAAGGAGAAAAAGCATGAATTCACCTGGTCTTCCCATTAATACCACATTGCTCCACAGTACTACCTGTCCTTTTTCTTCCAAGGATCTACTTGGTTCATACAACTACATTTAATTTGGAGTCATTGCTTATAACCTGCATTTAACTCTGCTGCATATTACATATCTGACAATAGTCTCGCATGCCCAAAACCTCAATTGCTTTTCCCTTCACAGTATCAAAGGTAGTACTCTCCCTATAAACCACGTTCAATTTACAATTGCAGAAAATCTGGCCCAGGTTCTTAAAGATGCAAGACTTAGTAGTTCAAATGAGGGGACAATAACTTTCAAAGAAATGATTCACATCAGTAACAGGACCCCTGAGACAGGACACATTCTCTGCAACTTATTATGTTCTCATTTCTCTCATCAGTTTACAGTAATTGTTAGAGGCTAAGTTTACTCGGAAAGGATCACATAATAGTAAATAAGCTAAAAGCTATATTATATTAACTTGGTAGGATTGAAATGCCCTTCTGCGAAATTGCTGAATTGCCTCAATTGCTTCTGGGTCAAGCTGTGATAGCCTAAAGTCTGTGATAGCTATCATATACAGATCATGTGTTTGTATGTAAGTGACACACTCTCCACTCCCAATGGGATGTTACATAGTTTTTCATACTACATTTATCTATAGAATATAATTACTAGGTAGTATCAAAAAAATTACTTGTTGAGTAGATGAGAATTTCTACATTTCATTTTCTGCATTGTCTTTAGTATCACCAGTACTTGATGACTGCTAAATCCTTCTGCCATGTGTGCTGCAGTTACTAGCAACCTAAAGAGGAAAAGGAAAGATTTATTTTCCAAAGCAAAACTGTTGAAAATCCACAGCAAAGATTGTAGCAATGCTCTTTGTCTGTGAGGGAAAGAACCAACATTACTTTAGGAAATACAGGAAAACAGATTCTCCCAAACCAGAGACTAAACTAAAGTTTTGTGAACCCTTCTTCTGAACAGTATGGAAAAGATCTGTATGGCACAGATAAAGAGATGCAAACATATTAGATCAGGACAGCAAGTCCAACACTTCTGAAAGTAGTAAAAAAAATAAGGAAGGTACTTTAAGGCACTAAACAATTCACCATCAATCAGCAAGCTACAGATTACAGAATCAAACACGAGTTATTCTGGTAAAAGCTAATAACTTTTTCTGCCTCACTTTGACCTTCACCAAAAAGGACAAAAAGATCTAGGAAAAGGTTTCAGCCAGCTGTGGCAAAACCAATACAGGCTTGCATAACTGATTGTACAGTAGAGATGTAGAGTTCGGAAAAGAAGTAAATGCTCACAAAGAAAAGCCTGATAACATGACTAATCATAATTAATACAGCAAATTCTGCCTAAAACTGAAGACTTTGAGAGAGCTATGACTAACACCACCCCCAAAGAGGATTTTGCAGCGCAAGAGAAACAAGCAGAGCAAGATCTGCCATGCAATACTATGCTCTAATTACTAAATTAGTGCTGGAGGCTTCCCTGCTGCCATCCTTTCATACGGAATAGGATGTACAGCAAACTGGGATAGGACAAGACTCACAATGCTTCAGCTACTGCCAATTTTAAAAGGAAAAAGCAACACATACCACTGCATATATTTCTCAGGGGAAAGGCAAAAAATTTGTTACTGCCATCTACTGTGAAAGCAAATGTTACAGCTTAAGAGACAGAGCTACAAGATGGCCTTGCATAACAGCATTCCCATACCCCCTGATTACTAGATCCAGCTTTCCAAGCAACTGTGTTAAGACAAACTGCTATGACAGTGTTTCCATAACGAAATAATTCATTGCTATAAAGTTACAACGAGAAAACCTAATGCTAGTTACAACTAGATAAACCTAACCATGGATAGGCTCAGAAACTCCTCGAGACACCAACGCACTTTCTATTTCTGTGGAAAACTACATAAATAAGGCAAAACTGTTAATAAACTTACCTTTCTCTTACCTTGGATCCAGCCATAGGCCCAAGAATAAAAAATAATTTTGCAAAGGTTTCAGGATCATGATAATCATCTATCGATTCAGACAGCAGCTGTTTAGCAACTAAGCGGAATTCAGCACTGTCAAAACCCAACTGCTCATACAGTCCAAAAACAATACTAATATTGTTTAAATCAAGATGGGAGGCACTTTTAAGAAAAATCTTGTTACATTTTTCCAGCAATGGATGATATGTCAGTTTAACATTTTGAAGAAACTGTGTTATTCTTTTGGCATAATTGAAGTGGACTTCATCCTCTTCTCTTAAGAGCTGTTCAGCCTTCTGTAGTAATCGATCTCGAAAACTCTGTGAGATAACATCAGATATGCTGATCATCAAAACTGACAAGATCCTAAAAAATTCAAAAGATTTTACACTTACACATTGAACATGGTAAGTAACACATTTTAGACTTCTTCAATAAACTACCCAAAGAAAGGAATGTTAGTTAGGATGTTGCTGACTTCTGTCATGAGGAATTTAAAATCCAACGTACAAAAAACAGCTGAGCAAAAAGCACACGTATAAATAATTTAAAAATTCTGCTTTCAGTGAGTTACTGAAACGATCGGGATTTTTCAGCCATCCCCGACAAAGTTGTTTGTGATGAAAGTGTTTGCCTAATGCAAACTGCTGACTTGCCTGATTCAAATTTGCAAAAAGATCTTTAATGTTCAGTGAAAACTAAAGAAACCCAAGCAATCCTCAAGAGACAGAATGGGGAAAATAGTAACCACCACTCCTAAAGAAAAAATCCCTTCCTAAGGGAATAAAAGGAGAGTCAATCCTGTAAAGAAATGCAGTCCCATTCAATTAGTTTCATAATCAGGCTCCTCATTTCTGAGGGGTGTGGGGGGGTGGGACTGATGGTGCTGTACGTAGCAGAAAAAAAGAGCAGCCTTTGTTATAACGGCCCAGAGAGAACAGAGGCAAGAAAAAGCAGCTTGGACTTTTTTGACTAGGGATGGGTTTTAAGTAATTTTAATATTAAGGTAGTGAAATAAACACCTTAGCAAGAGAATTGATTAATTCAACTTGAGAAAAAGTGCACTGAAGAAAAATAACATTGCTTCATGATTCCTTATTACTATTCACAACAGTAAACTACATCAACGTCATCGCAGAGAAACTATTAATCTCGAGGAAGACAGACAACTTCTGGTAAATCAATAGCCTCTAAATTCTCAGAAAAATCCATGTAAAATTTAGAATCAGGTTAAATGAACATCTGCTGTTTTTGCACTGTAAGTGGCACATTAGTTTTAATTAAGCACTTAGATTGGTTATAAAGAAATTCTTCACAAAGTAATTGGGAAAATGCATTCACCTGAGCAAACCTGTCCATGAAAACCAATGCACTAAGACAAACCACCTGCTTCCCCCAAACCGAAAAAAAGCAACCTTCAGTTGAGAAAAATGGAGTGTTTAACAAACAAAACCCAGTAATTGTGACATATTGCTTCTCATGCTACTCAATTTCACTCTTGACACTTACCTTATGTCCTGTATAGAATCCAGTTTCAAGTTCACAATGTGAGCTATTTTGCCAGTAAGGGGACTAAGATGTCTGCGTTGCTTGTATAAACACAGTGCAAATTTAGACAGAGCTGGTAAACTAAGTCTGTTAAGACATCAAAGAAAGAAAGAATGAATGAATATTTACCTTTTATCTAGTTAATAATTGAAGACAAAAATCTAATTCAACAACTGTATAAAAGATTACACTCAAAAGGTTACACAAATTAGAAAACAAGGAAACAAAATATTCACGTATTTCCTATTTGGTCACCTACAGTGATACCTTAAACTTAGTCAAAATACCTCAGTATTTTAAATGTAAGCGTATTGTGTGCACACAGCTTTACAAAAAACAGAAGTTCTTCAGTTTAACCAGATCAGTGTAAGAGATCTATAAATATTATGTTCTGAAGCAATAAACTATGAATAGCTAAAATGGATGTAATTTATTACCTGAATGTCATTTTGTGTTCAGACTACACTGAATTTATTTACTTGTCAAGATGCCCCAGGTGTTAAGCTGGGAAAGGCAATTCTGTGATGTTGGTGCCCAAACTGAAACTAGCTCCTGCCATTAACCTGAGATTAAAAAATGAAAATTACAATATCAAAAGCAAAAAAAAAAAATAAGATGCATGATGGGAAAATGCTGGTGTTTTAATATAAAAAATATTTACTAATATTAAGATGAGCTGCTTTCTAACTACCATTTCAGAGTTGGACAGCAAGCACCAAGATAAGATTATAAACATTAAAACTTGCAATTGACTTCAAACACATAAATCACAGACAATACATTTCAAAATCTGAAGTGTCAGTCATCCATTGTTGCTATATCTGAATCTCTTCAGCATTCATGTACCAAACTTCATCAATACTCAAAGCATCAACATGTATAAAAATAACTTCCAAAACCTTCAAAAGACAACTGACACTTAAAATACTTGCATAATGTTTAAAACATCTTGTAAATACTCTTTGAGAACTCTGGGTAGCGCTGTGTGAGGCAAACCATGCCTGCAACTTACACCTTTCACAAAGCACAATAGTACAGTACTTGCCTTTCTAATCTTTTCCATGCTTCTGCAACAAGCACTTCTGCTAGAGAATCATGGCCTTCGACATTGAGCCTTCAGAACAAGACATAACAGTTTGAAAGTTTGCTTCAGAAATTAAAAGGAAATCACGTAAGAGACACATCTTCACATTACTTATGTTTTACATTTCTATCGCTCCCTCCATTCAAATAAATGTATCTAAAAAAGTATTATAAACATTTGTGCATTAATAATCATAACTCCATTTACTGGGAGTACAAAACATATCAATCCTGCTTGGTTCTAGCAAACTGAGGCATACGAACTTGTGAGTGTCACACAGTCAGAGTACAGAGGTTCAGACAGAACAGTCTCCCAACTTCCTCATAGTTGGAATTTTGACTAGAAAGCCACACTTGCTTTATTACCAGATAAAGAATGTATAGATGTGGAATTCAACATAATACTGCCTACCTCAGAATACTATATAGGGTATCCACTATTGCCTCATTTTCCATGTGTTCCACTTTGTTTTCTGCTAAAATGCAAAGACTAAGAAACTGGGAGTGATTTCTTATATAGTCACTAGTCCGTAACGGAAACGGCCTCTTCTTCTGCAATTGCCACAGCACGTTCAATGCAATTCCCACATGCTTTTCAGAAAGCCTGGCCTTGTTCCTTCCAACAAGACTGAACACTTCATCTTCATGGGTGCAGCTATTTATCTGGCTTAAAAGCAGATCACTACTCAGAGTTCGAGCTTGGTAACGTCTCAGTGCAAACAAGCAAACCTTCCTCAAACAAAGCATTTTGCTAAGTCCACCAGCTATCTTTGAAGTGTCCAGAAAGATTCTTCTTTCATTTTTCATAGTAAAACATGTTGTTACAAAGAACAAACTTGGGCATTTGAAAAACAGATGCTTATTCTCCTTTCATCCTGTATGGTCACTGTATTAATAATAATTCAATCCTGACGTACCTGTAGCAAGATAGAATTAAAGCAGTTACATACAGTCCTAACTACTAGCTAAAAATCAGTATCTCTGCCTTTTAATGTTCTGAGTTAATATAAGGTTAAGAAAAACACACATTCTGAATTCTTCTCAAACAACCTCCTAACAACAAACACCAAAACACCCAGAAGCACTAAGAAAAGTAAGTCTGCTCGATAACTTTTCAAATTTAGAAGCCTGTGTCTAAAATGCATGTGCTGTCATGCTAGTACTGAGAAGGCAAAGATGGGCTTTTTAATGTGCAGTTGGCACATGACTAAGCCAAGGGAGGCTTGCTCTCATGTGCAGGCCACTCCATAATCCCAAACTGGGGTCCAGGAGCTGAAAGGAAATGCTACTGTTGGCAGTAAAAGGAAGTGAGCCAGCAAGAGCTCCTGAGCTGGCATCGCTGGATTACTCTGGACCTATACCTCCGCCCAGCCCACAGTAATAGCAACCGTTCTGTGCCTATAAGTCGCTCCCAGAGTTTTCTTTTCACTCTGCTCTCTCTAGTCTATATCTTGTAAACACTGAAGACTTTGGTAGATGACTTCTAGTCAGGAAGGTTAACCAACATCTGTAATACAGTATAATGATCAGTCCCATCAGCTAAAATCCCCCACTGTACAAAAGAAAAACAATCTCATTCCCCAAATGACAGTGGAAACTACAGTTTTATCTATGGAAATTTGGCAAATATTAATTTTTTTTCTTAGTATGTCCCCCAGGCTGCGCAACATAAATCACTTGTGGTAAATGTTGTGGTACACCAGAAAAGACACACTGAATTCCCTTAACTCAGAGACCATGGAAAAGTCTAGAAGTCTTGCTTTAGGGCACATAATCACTAACAACAAAAATTATCAACATACCTTATTCCCATCAACAAACACAAAATGATCGTCAACTGCAGGCATGATTCTGTCAGTCTAACATTATCAAGGCCAGGACAGCAGCAGGCACTAGGTCTACTGAGAAAGAAAAATACCCTTTAATATAGGATTTTAAAATATAGATTAAATAAACTAAAATACAGATCAAAGGTTGGTCAAGCCACTGTTAAACCACAGTCTAGCAATCTTTAACAAAGTCTCAAGTACTGAATTGACCACTTGTACAAAACCATTCAGCAATCTTTTTCTCCCACATATTTTCCAAGTTTTTTAAAAAAATACTTCCTCTGTTCCCTTTTGCTGCGTAGATGCATGTGTATGAAGAAAATCATACAGTGATCATAGCGAAAAGCAGAAATCATTGACTGTTCCACCAACAGCTTTTAAGTAGAAGCTACAATACAGAGCTATCAGAACTACTGAATTACATAAAATACCTAGTTTACAAAGAGGAAAAAATTGCATTTCTCCTCTAATGATGTGATAGTAAAGTATAGCTTGAAAACTAGCACAACTTTTTAACCTTTTTGCAAGACCATGGAGTCCTAGCTGTAAAGGAAGAAGTTTTTTTTATCATCCTCTTTTAGAGAACTAAGACAGCATCAGAGGAATACCTTTAAAAGAATGCTGATATATATAAACTGTTTTTTACGAATTCATACCATGTATTACAAAACATTAAGCAAAGGCTTTTTATTAATGAATTTTTGCCTTGTTTACTGTTCCTCTATTTTCATATGTCCATGTGGTTGCAAAAAAATTACAGTATCAATTGACTTTTACTCTTCACAATGCTGGAAAGCTACTCATCTAGCGAACAGGATGAAGTAAATACCTAAAGAAAATATAAAAACTTCATGCAAAGCATTTCCTCACAAGCACAGGTAACACATTCATTCCCCATCTTGTGCTGCAATGGACCTTGCATCCCCTATCCTAATGACTGGGAACTGGGATCTCTATGTAAAACAACCTGCAGGAAGTTTCCAAGTATTTGTATTTCTGGAAGGCATTTAGCAGATGCAACGGACTTAGCGCAAATTTTTATGTGATTTTAAGTTGTAATTAATTTTAATATCTTATAAAAAGAAATCCAAGATGAAACATCAGATGTTTTGAAACTTAGAAATACATGGATTAAAAGCAGGCAATGTATACCTACCTAAAGAACTATGTCTATTCTCTTCTATTTACCACACAAAATACAAACTAAAAGCACAAGAAATTATTTAAAATCATTTAGTAACGGTTGAAACTTAATAAGCATTTTAAAGACTGCATTATAAACTACAGTAAGCCAGGAAATCCTCCGCAAACGAGAAAGCGTGTACACCCTCTGCTCACCGAGGACGAAAGGTATTAAATATTAAGGTACGTAAGCATTAAGAGAACCGCTTATGCGACACGGGGCGTTTTCCCCCTGTCTGTGAGGGCTGCCTCCTTCCCAGCGAGCTGTGCCGCGGGCGGGACGCCATGCGGCTACCACAGCTACAAGCACGACAGGCACGGCCCACCTGGCCTGCCGCCGGTGCCGCGCTGCCCCCGCGGAAGCCCGGCCGCGCCGCGGCAGGTTGCCTCCTGCTTTCCTGCGGCGAGATTTCGGCTCGGAAGCGCTTCAGAAAGCGGCGGGAGCGCGCAGGGCGCCCAGCCGGGA
>VXAA01000170.1:31854-70021 GCA_013399115.1 Anseranas semipalmata | reverse complement strand
TGGGAGCAGGAGGCGGGGGTGAAGCGGCGGCCAGGGCCCGACGAAAATTGAGCCCGGCGGTAGGGGCTGCGAGGCCGGGCATGGCTTCTCCACAGCCTAACGTGCCGCGGGTCTGCCTTCCCGCTGCGAGCGCCCTGCTCGGCGGCCGGGCTGCTGCTCGGGGCCTGCTCGGGAGTTTGAATGAACCCTTCCTCCTCCCCCAGAAACCGAAGTAACCGGGCTGTCTGCGTGCCACATGTTCTCCTCCCCTCTGCAGGCCTCTCCTGGGGAAGTGGAGCCCAGAGGAGCTACCATGGCCGGCAGGAGAGTCCCCTCTGTCTCTGCTAGGGATTTCTGAAGGCACTTTGCAGATTTTTATGAGTAATGAATTTCAGACTCAATTTGCTTATGGCCACGACCATGCTATAAGGAGGCTTTGAAGGAGGGAGGCATAGGAGAAAAAGAAATGCTTTACTGAAACTGGCTGGAATTTCTATTATAGTGCTTTACAATTTACTCAAATAGGTGTCTTCCAGATAGGTGTCTTCCATAATGGTGATAAAGAAGTTACTTTTGTTGGTAGTCGCCTAGTGCTTGACCAATTAACTACATTATATTTTACTAATCATCTGATATCTGTCTTAAGAGGAACACAAGACTCTTATATTAAGTCAATTTTCTAAGATGTATCTGATCTTCTGAGAAAGGATATTCTGTTTTTCATGTTTTAGTTCTATATTACTTGCAGCAGAAGTTGTTTTTTGCTAGGGATAAATGTTGGTTTTTTTTTTTTTACTTTATCTTTTTTGCCCCATTTTGTTTCGCCATTCCTATTCATTAATGCATTGAGATCCGGTATGACAAGTTTTTAGGTGCTACCGTGATTAAAATATGACAATTAGACATGATTTATGAAGCCTTAGTTTATCTGAATTTGAAGAGCGTATAATCTTGATTTATCCACTTTTTATTACTTTTAAAGATTTGAAAAAAAAACAGCATAGCTTTAGTATATGAAGTAGATCTGAAGGGGGACATACAAAGAATAGTGAAGTTGATAATCCTCTGAGAGCGCTCTTTGGGACTATATTTTTTACGGAGACTTACCATTTTTCCAGTCCTCTTTCATGAAACAAAAATTGTTTTGAAGTTAGCTAGTCAGTCATCAAGCAGTTAAAAAAAAAAAAGTTTTTTTTTTCTCCTTAGGATTTCAGAAAACCGTGGACTAGAGGGTATTTGGAGTGAAGAGTTTGTACTGCAGTGGAGGTTATTGTAGTGCAGCATGATGTCTCTGCTACCAGTTCGCTCCTCCGTGCCTTGTGCACTTCCATTCAATAACCATCTTCCATTTGGAAGCAGTCAGTGAGTGCCAGGGAGCAAATCTAGCCATCTTTTAATGGAGTGAGGATTTGGTCAGAGGTTGGGGTGAGGCTGGGAAGGGGCGTAGAGCTAAGTAGTTGAGAAAGGAGGAGAAGAAGATCACGGAACAAGATTTTTTTGATTATGGTTGGCTAATACGGGTCAGCATTAAAAACTACATGTCTAGCTGTTACATGGTCTTGCCTAATTCTGATCTTCAGTAACTGAAGAGAAGAAGGGATTCCACTTCTGAATTTTGTTTTTAGTGATTCTAACAGGTAAATGACTTGGAGATTACACTATACCCTTTAAACACTTCTTCTTTTATACACCACTAAGGCTTGCTTTTTCTTAGTATTTTCGTAGTTCTAAAATACTGGTTTCTTAGTTAATGGCTCCTGCTGGACCTAATGCTGCTCCAGTTTCCAGTTGTGAAGAGTCGGATTGAAATAGACATGTTCTTTGCTGCTTCTGAGAGAGCAGTGAGCACCAGCAAAGGCACTTACTTGTGCACAGACCTGGGAAAACGTCTGTATTTTTTCTCAACTCTAACAGCAAAAAAAAAAAAAAAAAGTCTGCCTATATCAGATGATAGAAAATCATGACTTACTCTCAGTAACAAAAATTTTTACTTGCTATTGACAAGAGCGTGTAGATGTTGTAACATCTTTTTCACTGTAAGTTTCTCTGTACTAGGAAAATAAAACAAAGGGCATGATCTAGTGAGAACTTGTATACCTGCTTAAATGGTTTTAAGAGAAGGTTACCACCTTCTCAGCTGAGTGTTACGGTCTCCCAGCTGAGATGTTATAACTAAGCATGTGTTCCTTGTGTGCTTCAGTACAAGAAGACTAAGTTCATGTTAATTGCAAAAATTCATACTAAAAGTGATGCAAATTGACTCTGCAGTGCAGTAATGTAGGAGTATATACTGCATATTCAGTCAGGACCTATCTGACGATGATACTTTCTTACATCTCCCTAAGAGGATAGAAGGCTCTTGCCTCGTGCCCTTGGAAGACAATGGCTGGTCTTGTCAGGTACCTCTTCACTTGATTTCATTTTTAGGGAGGAAAAATGTTACATAAATAGTCCAAAAAAGACTTTCAGCATTATTTGAGAAAGAGAAATTCCATAGACCTATGAAGAATGCTATTGTTTTTTTTTCCTTTTAAATGTTTTTGAGTCCTCATGATTGCAAAGACAGCATCTGAAACCTGAAATGCGTTGAAGTGTAGTACCTTTTTCCTAAATCTGATGACAAGGAAAAAAAGTCTGGTCTGCTGGTTAGTAAAATGAAAGGGAATTAATTTTCGTAGTTGTCATTGCTGCTATTCAGAGTTTTTTAATAGTGAAACACAGGAGGAGATACTGCTGTTTGGGAAAATGTTGAGGAAATGATTGAGATTGGGGTTTGGGCTGGTTGGATTTTTGTTGTTCACACCTTTGGTATCATCCTAACACAGCTGGAAGCTCTGACACAGGAATGGCGCTAATAATAAGATTTCATGTATTTCATTTAGCAATCATAAATCCTTTTTTAGTTTAATCCATACTAAAACAAACATAGAACATTCCTAGGCTATGGCTGCGCTGCCATTTTAAGCTATGTGCTGCTGCCGCCAACATCTTTTCTTGGAAGGAGACGGAGGGAAGGGTAGTTTCCCTGTGGTTAAGTGACCACCTGTACAAGGGCTAACCACGCTGATGTATGAGCCCTCCGTTCCGGTATCAGCCCACATTTACACTGGCTTCGTGTGACTGCGGAACAACAGCCTTAGTGACCTTGATGTATGCTTAGTGTTCACTCTGTGCGTTTGCATTCTTTAGACTCAAAATTTTGCTTAAAAATATTTCTGAAGATTCTGGATGGTTACCTTTGCGATATAAGCCAATACAGTTTTGTCTTCCTGCATCTGTAGAAGGCCTGAAACAAAACGCTAGGAAAATGAATTTATGTACTTTATTGTTCACTTCATTTGGACATCGAATGAAGACCACTGCAGATGATAACTGTACATTGATGCAAGGAAACAAACACAAAGGCAAAGTCAAGGGGAAATTAAAAGTAGGGGAGAGGAGAGTAAACTTGAGCAGATGATGATATAGAATGAAATGAAGAAAGCGGACACGGTAATATTTTTCTTCCCAATCTGTTCTGCCCTGTGCGGGGACTGACACAAGTAGGCAGTCCAATGAGCTGTTCAGCATAGTTAAAAATGAAGGGCTTATTTTCCTCATAAAGCTAGGAAGTACTCCTGTACTGCTTCTTGCAGTCAGCTCTTGTGAGATGCATGACACGTTGATATTTCAGTTGATGTGCATCTGTGAGTGCACATTTCAGTCTAACCCATTTTGACTAACCCATTTCAGTCAAAAGGAGCTAGGTTATATTAAGCAGTATTATTACTAGATCCTTGCTAGCACAAGTAATTTTGACTGAAAAAAAAACTCTGCAAGATGTGTTTTTTTAGCACATCAACTAATATGGATGACAATCTCTGGCAGAGAGATGCCTGTGAACAGTTTGTGACGGTTATCTTTTCCATTGGCATAGCTCATTTTGAAGGGTAACAGCTGTCTGCAGCCTGACCATGAGTTGGCCAACTTTATCCTACAAATATTTGAACAAAATAATGAGACTAAGGTAGGTGTGAGGAGATGTGAACCCTGACAGACACAGCTGGTGATGCATTGGTTATAGATGCAGCTATTCCAGCAAACCTAATTTTTTTGTGTGTATTTCTTTTATTTCTGAAAGTGGAATTACAATTCAGCTTAGAGTGTGTTTGTATTTATTGACAAACAGGCCATTTTAGGTATACTGAAGGGTTTTTATCTTTTGGTGTTGCTTCTACTCTTATTAAGAGGCTCCTCTAGCAGGAAGTGGTTGAGAATGCTGAATTGAATGGCTTGAACATTTCAGAGTAGTACTTGAGTTGTTATATCATCCTTTCTTACAGAGTTTTGGAAGGAAGAAGTGACTTTTCAAGATTGCCCTTCTGCATAGCATATTTGTGTGTGTAGGTATAGTGGGTGCCTTTTGGGTTGACTTTAAAATCATATTCTCTTCAAATTCTATCAAGTATCATGAGTTAAGAGTATCTGCATTTTAATTGAAAATAAATTTAAGGAGAAAAATATGCAAGTCATGTAAGCCCTGTTGTTACTACACATATAGTAGTATTGAGCTGTACTTGTAATTTTCTCCTTTTATTCTTATTATTCTCAAATTGCTTTTCTTTATTCTGTATTTAACATTCGTACCCCATGTGCTCGCTTTTAATGCAGACAAGTTTTAAGTGATCAGTGTGTACAGGATTGTATTTGGTATAAAATATTACATGGATAAAAATAATAGTTTATGAATCATTTGTAACTCATGGTTTCCCTGTAACACTTCAGGATAAGGTCTGCCTGAAGTGCTGGCTGTACAAAAGGTACTTAAGTATATTGGAGAGCAAATGCTCACTTGGCTTGTAGGTGGTTAGGGTAAATGTCACTGATATTTTAGACTGGTTTACGAAGGGTATAATAAAGTTTATCCAGTCTGTTTTATCTGTCATCTCTCTCCTGCATGTGCATCTAGCTTCCTGCCTACCTTAGCCTTTCCAATAAGTTTTGATTCTGTTTTTCCAAATGGTTTCAAAGATGAGACAGTCCTGGATAATTTAGAAAAGTCAATAGCTGCATAGAAAAAAGGTATCTATTAGTGCTCTCCCTGAGAGAGGCATTTGCAACATCTGCTCAGGAGTTGGTGTATTTACTTGGCCTAATGTTTGTCCAGTCAGGGTGTCTGTACTGACCAGTTAACATCATTGCCATTTAGAACCAGGTGCAGATAGTATTTTTATTGTTGGAGGATTTGGGGAAAGTGCGGGGGCCATTGGAGGTAATGGCAGAAGCCGTATTAGTAGATGGAGCTGACTTGGTTACAGGGTGGGCAATAAGGATCTAGAACACACAACTTCATTTGTTCCACTGTTTGTGAGACTGTAGAGAAACATCAAATTGAGCAAAAGTTGATGAGAGTGGGGATTCAGGCAGAATCCTCTATTTTGTCCTTCATTCTTCCATCCTTTTCCTTACAAAACCAATTTAAAAATTGAGGTAAAATACATGTCAATATACCATTAAGGCATATATTTTGCAATTTAGCTTTAGTTATTACCAATGTTATCAGTCAAAGTTATATCATACATTAAATCAGTTTGCATGTATTTAGGCTAAAATACTGTATATAAATGTTTGTGCATACCTCTTCATTCCTCCAGCAAATTATCTCTAAAGCAGGGTTGAATCCCTCCTCACTCAAACACTGAAAGCATGAATGCTTAAAGTTTGGATTTAAAACTATAGGTTTCATCATCAAACAATAAATATTATAGCATTTGTTCTGAGAGGTTTTCTAGAAGAAAACTTTTTTCCCCTCCTGTGTGGCTCTACAACCCACTCTGCTGTTGCCGGTGCGTGAGCTGATGGCTGTCCCGGCTGGGTTCTGCAGGCAGCCTGTCTCCTCCCAGCTGCCTTATCTCCGCTCCCTTGCCCACGCTGTGCCTCCTTCCCGCTGCCCAGGAGTTCGTGCACCTGCAGGTGGTCAGTGTTCTGCTGACCCGACAGCACTAAAGTTCTCAGCTCCTGCACTTTCTCTGTTTCTCTGGCTGGCTGCAGAACTTGTACTGACAGAGGAGAAATGGCAATGCAGAGAGAGGAGCAAGGAGGATGAGGTAGGGTTGCTGCTGCTTTTGATGAATCTCTGGCTTGTGTGAATTAATGTATTTGTTGTGCAGCTAAGCGGATATCTGCTGAGGTTCTGCATGGTGGAAAGTCTAGCTATGATAAGAATCACATGAATGATAAATTGTTGGGTGGTGTTTCATTTAAATCTGTCCTGCATTGCTCTTGTGATTTTTTTCACTGTGTAATCTTGGCAAAATGTTAGGAGTGATGCTGAGCACAAGGAGAGAGAATATAGACTACCATGGTTCCACTAGTTTTTTGATTTCTTGTAGCCTCTTGCTGTAGCCTGCATGAGCAGGGAGTGACAGATGGCAACAGTTGAATTTTTGAGGCTGTTCTGTGGCTCAGCTACAAAGCTCTAGAAGAGATGTATGCAGTATGTCAGTTACATCTGAGTAGTGTTTTCTGGCAATAAAAAATAATTAGAACTGAGAATTTATGGCTTATATTCCAAATTCTGGAAAAAGGTACTCCAGTCTTACAGATCCTGCCATCATTGTGTTTTTCCCTCTCTAAATTAATTCAGAGAGGATGCGGCTTCAGAAAAGTGCTATGATTGTACATGGTGTTGGAAGGCTGGAGTTGCAAATGAAATTAAGTAACTGCTTGTTACACTCAAATAAGGAGATTTATATACTCAAAGATATGGGAAAAGTTGCATTAGCATTATCAAGAGATAAGCAATGACATCAAAGGAAAAGGAGCAATATAAAGCCAGGATCCTTTCATTTAGCAGTAATTGTGGAAGAGCTAAATCTTTTTTTCTTTTTTATAATGTAGAATGGTTTGGATCCTAGTTAGAGCAGCTCCTAATACTGCAGTGACAGGAATCCCAGAAATATGCCTAAGAAAATGAATGTTTGATCCCATGTGACAACATGTTAGTGATTTGTTAAGTTGTAATCATCAAACGTTACCTTCTACTCTTGGACCAGTCTCTTTATGTGTGGCAAAAGTTCCTGTATTTCTGAAAGTACATCTACTTGACTTGCAAAATTATTAGGAGGAACTCGATGAAGAATCCTTAATGTTACATTGCTTACTTCTTTACATTCACAAAGTAGCGTACAAGAGCAGGAGCAGCCTGTCACTTCCACGGTCAGGTCTGTCGCTTGCCTCCGGTCTATGCTTACTGCTGAGGAATTTCCCTGTCTGAAAGACGTGTGGTAACCAGGCTGCCGGTGTTACTGGCCAGGGCTGGGTGCTTGCAGCAGCATGAACAGCTGTAGTTTGACGTGGAAGAAAACCCACTGTTTAAGTAGCGAAGGGCGCGGATATTTATCATACAGATTCTTGGGTTTTGTTGGGCTTGCATCTAGTGACCTTAATGTGTCTGTCAGCTTTTCAGAACTGCCTAGTTGTCACACCCTGTGTCCAGTCAGGCTTTTGAAGGTGTCCAATAGATTATTCCATATATTGAGTGCTTATTTCCCTGTGAGAGTTTCTTTGTAAGTTGAAGAGTCGGCTGTCAGCGCGGCTGCTCCGGTTTCAGTCCTGCTTAGGGTCTGGTCCCGTGAGGGCTGGGTCTGTCCCACAGCAGTGCTGCTCGTGGCCTGCCCTTAGCGCGGCCCCGGCGGTTCTGCTTCCTCCCCCTGCGCTGCTGCGGGCTGCTTGGGTGCTTCGGTGAACCTGCCCCAGCGACAGCGGGCGAATGCTGGTGTCAGCAAGGACAGGGAGTGAAGGGTGGGTATGAGATCATCAGCAAGACCGTGCTCCTTTTACTCTGTCACAGAACGATGGGCTCACCTACAGCAGTTGAAGTTCATCATCCTAGGCTGTCCGCTTTTCTGTGCTCCTTAACATTACGAGCAGTAAGCACTTTCTTGAGCATCTGTAGTTCGTGGTCCAGGTGTATTAATAGAAACTGAGTTTATCTGACCAGGTTGTGAACTGCAGCAGCTGATGTGTTCTTGAGGAGAACAGGCCCAATGTGAGGCTTGTAGCCCTGACCGGAGGGGTGAGCAGCCTCCTCCGCCACTGACACTGAGCCTAACAGAAATTGCAAAAATTAGTCTGTTTAAACATCTGAAAAGCAGTTGCAAAAACTTGTTGGAGAGTGATGTCTGGTCTCAAAGCTGACTTTTTTTTTTTCCTCTGATACTTATTTTACCTTGAAGATCCAAAAATTCTAGGAGCTGAAAACTTCTAAGTGATTACCTTTACCATCTGGGAAGCAAGAAGACTTAAAGCTTTGCTATTCCCATAGCATACAGTATCTTTTCTTCTTGTATTTCCTCATCTGAAGTATGTTACTGAAGTTTAAATTCAATACTGTTACAGCAAACATGAATAAAATCACTCATTTGGATCCACAAAACATGAAAATGTCCTAAAATACATAGCACTTAATCTTTCAAAATACTGTTTTGCTACCTGTTTCTAAGGTTTCCTTCTATTATTTATCTTTTCTGAAGTTATTGTCTTTATAAAATCTTCCACATTGACTTGCAATAGTTTTACTATGCAAAAGGATAAATTTAATTTTCTTCTTATTATTTACAGTATTTAAATTTTTGAAGCCATGGGAGTAAAGGTCCAGAGACCTCGTTGCTTTTTTGACATAGCCATCAACAATGTACCTGGTAAGAAAATGAAAATAATCCATTCAATAAGATATTATTCTTAAATATTTTATAGGAATATCATAAATGCCAGTCAACTTCATAACAAATATGGCTTTTTTTCTAGCTGGAAGAGTGGTCTTTGAACTGTTTTCAGATGTGTGTCCAAAGACATGTGAGAATTTTCGCTGCCTTTGCACAGGTTTGTAGATTTTAAAATTTATTTTTAACTTTTAATGTAATACCATGTTAGCTTGTTTGACATCCGTGTTACTTTTTCCTGACATTTTCTTATGTATAAAACTAAGTTCTTGGTATCTCTGGAGATATAGCAAATTTCTCGTATACATCTGATGCAGAATCAAAGCAGCTGTAGTTTTTGCCTTAGGATGTTGCAGAGGGCGTATACTAATCGGCTTTAAATGGTGACACAATAAGCTGATTTTCTTTTACTAGCACAGATATTACTGCTCACATTGTATAATGTCCAGTCTTGAAAGGTAGCCAATAATAAGTCAAGCATGCAGGCTTGCTTTTCAGTTTTATGATACTTGGAGATGTTTGAAAGGTGTTGCTGGTATTCATTAGTATTTTTGCTTTGTTGTAATTTTGTTGTTGTTGATAGAGACTGGTGACTTCCACTCCTAGTGAAATTCAGGTTATTTCTTGATTCTCTCCTAGAAGCATTTCCAAGTAGAATTATTTCCTAGTGCAGTACCTGATTTTGTTGAAAATGCTGACAGCTTGGCAAAACTTACATATTATCACAAGAATGATTCTGTGAATACATAATCCCATGTTCTATGTCTTCAGCATTTTCTGCTTCCTTTCCTTTCAGCTCTGTTGTCTTTCAAGTCAAGGTTTGTAGCTGTTAATACTGAATTGCTCAAGAGTACTAATATGATCTGAATCGGGTGTGGGTGTCTAATTGCATTCATGTTAAGTTAGCTAGAGCACTTAAGTGCAGCATTCATGCTGTCTGCTATGAATGTAGGCGTTATCTGATCTAGGTTTACTGGCTTGGAATCAGGTTATCAAAATTTGTTAACAAATTTGAACCCTAAAGTGATTGTTTTTAATGAACGTGAGCATGTTTTCTTGTGACCATGGCGTTCTTGATCTGCTATCAAATGTCTTAAAGTTAGATTTACTGCATAAAGGTGTTATTCCCTGCTACTGCTTTACCTTTTTGACTTTAAGTCTTTGAACAGCATTTCAGGTCAGAAACAAGTACTACTAGGAACATAGTTGCTTATGTTCAAAATCAAATTCAGAGGCTGAACTACGTTGCTGCTTCACCATATTTCAGAATAGTGAAGAAAGTATATTGACAAAGCATTTATGATATTGATCATAAGCAACTTAATTCAAAGTTTTATTTTTTTTTACATTTGCCTTTTTTTTCTGGTGGTTTTGAAAAAGATATGCTGTCTTCTTAAAACAGTGGTCAGCACCTTTGTTTTTCACTGGCATACCCATGTTAGGCATATGCCAAGGCAGTGGAATATACAGGTGCACACGTATCAAAGTTCCTATCAGAAGTGTTTTTTCTAGCTAGTCAGGTCCACGTGGAGGCACCAGTCTGTTACAGGTAAGTTCGGAGGCAACTGCCCTTGACAAAACCTGCTGGTTTCATGGCTCAGAAGGAGCTTATAGGAAGTTAAAGTCTAATGGTTTGCCAGCACTGAAAGGAAGAATCCTTTTCCTTCCAATATAGTCCCACTCCTTACTGTTACCTTGAGGTTGGCTCTGACATTCACAGAACCCCACCATGAGCCATTCATCTTGCTAACTCAGCAGAGACCTTATTTATTTGAAGGTAGGGGTGAAAGTGAATAGTGTTTTAGCTGAGGCAGAGAGCCTGGTTATGGGTCTGGAGAGCGTCAGAGCTGATGCAAAGGAGGAGGATGGCAAATGGAGCAGGGAAGGTAACAAGATTCCTTCAAAATTATTTCTCATTCCCCCTCCTCTTTTTCTTTTTCCTCATAGTGTTGGCTTTTTGTTGTTTGTTTAATTTTTATTTTTGGTTATCAGCTTTTATGCTACTTCTAGTCATGTGATGTTGCAGCTGAAGATCTGAGTTTCTCACCTGCTTCTGGGCAAACGTGGTTGAGTTAAATTTAAATGGGCTGGTTAATTTCAGCCAATCTACATAGACGAGGCCTAGAATGGCTCAATAAATGCAATTTGAGTTATGTGAATAGATGTAATGTCCTCTCAGCAGTAATAAGAATATATTGCCCCCCCAGATGTGTAAGCCTCTCCAGATAGGTGGCATTCTCCATTATCTGTCTGAGCTCTTAATTTACCTCTCTGTGAATTAATTGTAGCTGTGCTGACAAAAAAAAAAAAAAAAAAAAAAAGTTGTATACTAATGTCCGCAAGCAGTTCTTTTGGTGTAAATGTAGAGACAGAAGCTAGTTTCTGTGCTGCTTTCTTAAATGTGAGTTTCTTACTGGCACTACAAGTATGTGCCTGCCTCACAAATGAATTTTTTGGAGCTTGCTAGATTTTTTGGTTGAGTGCTTACATAACACTTTGTACCTGTAGAATCTCCACTATAAAAAGAGTCACTTTGTTTTTTGTTCCCCTTCCTCTCCTTTAGGTGAAAAGGGTACAGGAAAATCTACCCAAAAGCCATTGCATTACAAAAGTTGTCTGTTTCACAGGGTAGTGAAAGATTTTATGATCCAAGGAGGTGACTTCAGTGAAGGTATGATGTGAATCTTTGAAGAAAAATGTAATGCTTATGCAATGGAATGTTGCAGGAGTGCCGTGTAGCGTCATTCACTTATATTAATTATGTGATTTAACTGTTTTTTACCCCTTTTCAGCCTAAGAAACTTTACATGTAAGCTTGTGTAATAAACTTACATAAATTTATACACATTCACTTTCTGCTCTATAACCTCACTACTTAGAGTACTGAGTACTTTATTGAAAGTTTTAAATATGAGGGTAAAATATATCTGCTGCAGGGAAGTAAATTAAAAAAAAAAGGGATCATACAGCAGAAAACATGGGAAAACTTTCTTGTTCTCCAAGTTTGCTTCTGCTTAATGGGTCTACAAAGATGTGTTTTGATCTTCTTCACATGTCTTGAAGAATAATGTTAGTGACTTGGATGCAGTTAAATCAGTATTTTGTGTTATGAAGCATCATTCACTTAATGAGACTTTTTATCACTATTTTAAGTTGTAACTCACATTTCTTCTTTCAAGGAAATGGCAGGGGAGGAGAATCCATTTATGGTGGCTTTTTTGAAGGTAAGAGTTTTATCAGACTGCTCTGTTTTGTTGTTACTGTAAGCAATTACCTGTACATTCTAGTTTCTATTCTATAAACCTGAACTCCATTGTTTTTGTTAAGGTTTTGTCTCGTCTTAAAGGCCTTTACAGTTTAGGCAATATTTACTTTTTAAGATAAGAACCTTTTTAATTAATGAAAAATTAAAACCAAACACTTTCATATTTGTCAGCTTTACCAGATTTACAATTTTATAACCGTTTCTAAACGCGGTCTGAACATACCTTTTTGGCTTAAGCAGCTAGCTAAAAGTAGGGATTGCCTTTTCTTCTAGTCAAAAGGAGAAAGTCATAATAGAGTCAGGTTTCTTGTAAATCTTTATGCATAAGAAAGTATAAAGCTCCACTTCCCTGAACTCAAGAGGAATTAAGTATGAAGAGGCCATCAGTTTTTTCACAGTACTGGTTCTCCTTCAGTCAGTGTTGCATAAGAAGTACTTCTGTCTCCAGTGTGCTTCTCAGCCTGTGTTTGCCCAGAATGTACTGGAGCATCTCTGTGTTTCTTGGAGCAGTTTCATATTACACCTAAACCCATGTGATGGCTAGCCGCCACTGGCAGGGGTGGTTATACTGCTTCCCCCTCCCTGCCACTTTTCACATTGGCTCTTGTCTGAGCTTGCAGCAAACCGTCAAAAGAACTATTCACTATTTTGGTAGGATCAGGCTGTAGTTTTATATCAGACCTTGAGTTGAATCGACAATTTGCAACTGCCAAAAGGGGGAGGTCATACCTTGCACTGACTGTCCCTCAGATCAAACGGTAAGCTGATTCAGCTTGCTAAAATGCCTAGACTGTTACAGCAAAAAATGTATTTGTTTCTTTATTAGTAAGTGTATTCAATTCAATAGTTAGGCAAGCATCAGAACGAGCAAAAATGAGTAGCTGAGGGAATGTATGGTTCGGTGAGGTGGGAGAAGCAGCAAAACCTCTACCTACCTTCTGGCAGTTGCAAGGTGTTTTTTCAGCTCAGCCATAGCGTGAAACAATCCATAGGAATTTTTGCTTGTGTGGCACCCTTAACCAACTAATTCACTGTGGGATTAGACAGACACTGAATCCTGTGCCACACAGCAACTGGACAGGTGACTGTAGAGAGTAAGCCAGACTGTCCTTCTCACTGCCAGTTAGTTACACAGTGCAATGTGAAACCATAGCCCTACAGATCGCAAACTTTTCTTTGTTAATTTTGTTAATGCTTGCTCCTGCCATTTGTATCTAAAGAATATTGAGCAACCTTCCTCTGAACAGTTTGGATCCCTCTACAGCCTTTATGCTGTTTTGTGGAAGGAGGAAGATGGGATGGTCTCTTACAGAGACAATGCCTTAAATAAAGAATGTTGATTACTTTTCACTGTTTCATTGAGCTTTAACCTGAACTGTCAAAATGATTTACTTACCAGAAGTAAAATTCATTCAAGTTAAATTTATTTTCTTAATGGCTAGCTTGGTAAGTTTATTTGTGTAGGTGACAGACAAATAGAAGTGTTTTGGTATTGCCATCAAACTGGGTATCCATGTGTGTTAAAAAGTAACAGAAAAATTCCTGGAGGTGCTAGGGTTTCTTAATAGTTAGTGGACAACCAAAAACTTTTTCTTTTTTTTTTNAAAAAAAAAAAAAAGCAACAGCTGAAAATAATGAGGTCTCTGTTAATGTTGGTAGGAAAAAAGTCTCTTGAATAAGATTCCATTTTTTAGTTTTTCTCAGGCTATAAACTATCAATTCATATTTCACCTTCTTAAATTGCGTTATTTAGAATGAAAGGAATAATGTATTTGAAAAAATACCTATTTTTATTCTAATGCAACTTTTTACAGAAGTGACTAATAGATTTACTTAGTATGGGTGAGTTTACTTAGAGCATTTATCTAAGCATATGTGGTGTATTTAAAGTAATTGAAAATACTTTTTTTAGATGAAAGCTTTGCTGTAAAGCACAACAAAGAATTTCTCCTTTCAATGGCCAATCGAGGGAAAGATACAAATGGTTCACAGTTCTTTATGTAAGTATTATACTGTTCTGAAATGTGTGTGTCGTTTGCTGTTTGTAAGCTGTAAAGATAATCCTTTTAAATACTGTAGACTAGCTCCTGTGCAAATTTGATGTTTTTCTCAGAGTTCCATGGAAGTAGTTTTCCTAATGAGCTGTTTAAGGGAAACTGTTTTTATCACTTTTGTGTTTAGTGCTTATTGTCTGTGCAAAAGAGCTTTTGGTAGTTTTCAGTAGCTGTATTCTAACTTGGGCAATAATGTAAACCTGTTAGCTCCCTGTAGAGCTTTATCGCTTTCTTCTAATATGTGTTGTCTGGAAGGAAGCAAAACAGCTCTGGGGGTTCTCTAGCTCAAAGTAGTAAAGAAAATTTCTGTCACAAGGTAGCAGCCTAATTTACAGCTATATCTAAAGCTTTAACTCTTAAAAGATATCTGCAGTAGGCCCTTCTTTATTTATAGAAAACATTCTTGAAATTCATCAGTCTTAATTAACATGGTAAGTTGTGCTTGTCACCATTAAACCTTTATTTTGGGATTTCTGGCTAATCATTACTGTGTTTATCTCACTTTTGATTTCTGCCATGGCTGACATCTGTGCACCTTAGTAATCCTATTGTAGGGAAAGGCTGCAAACTGCTTAGTTGTCTACAAGTATAAAGAGAAGTCAGATCTACTTCTGATATCAAATATTCTGTATATTCAGATATTTATTTCTTCCTTTGATTGCTGATTATTTTCTAATAAGGTTATTTGCAGTTTTGCTCCTTTGACCAGTTGCCTTAATTTTTATTTCTGTTCCTGGTAGTATTCCTATAATTTAATACATAAAATTCTTATATTCTGTGTGAGGATGCTGTCTAAAAATTTCTGTACTTTTTCTTGTTCAGTAAAATGTGGTAAAGGATGGAATAGGTAGTTTGTGTAAAACATTAAATATTTTTAACTTCACACAAACTTAGAATAATATATATTGGTTGTATTCAATTTTATTAATTCACTCAAAATAACATTCATCTTAATATGTATACATGCTTCAAATGTTGACTGCTTTCCAGTAAAATTGACTTCTGTTTTTCTCTTTAAATTACATCATCTGGAAACAACAGAACAACTAAACCTACACCTCACTTAGATGGGTAAGTACCTCTTATCTTCTAATGTTTGTTTGGGAACTACCTTAAAGATAAGTATTAAGAATTCTTATTTTTGCTTAAATTCTTCAGACATCATGTCGTTTTTGGACAAGTCATCTCAGGTCAGGAAGTTGTGAGAGAAATAGAAAACCAGAAAACAGATGCATCTAGTAAACCATATGCTGAAGTACGCATACTGAGTTGTGGAGAGCTAATTCCAAAATCCAAAGGTAAAGTTTAACCGTACACTTACATATATGTAAATTGTGAGGTAATTTTGCTCATTTTCTTCTGTGTTGGTTGCATATAAAAATAACTACAGACTTATTTGTAATGGATGGAGGGACAATCAGTAAAGAAGCGAATAACATTGTAATACAGTTTGTCTCCTAAAAAACTTATAAGGTGTTGATGCATAAGGCGTCTTCTGTACTAGCTCAACTTTAGTACAAAGCTGGCGAGTTCTTGTTCTAAAAAAAGTTCTGTGTCAAGTACATTGATGGTAGTCTGACTTTATTCAATAACTGTTGCTTTTTGGAACTTATTTTAAGTTTCAGGTAAATCTTACAGGTACTTAGAGTAGGAAAGCCTGAAATTTCCCTTTAGCAGGTACGCTTTTTAAGTTGCTATAAACTATATTCATAAACAGGAATGTGATAGAACCTACTTTTGTTTCATGAAGGATGCCCTTGCTCTGCCATTCCAGAAGTGAATGTGGTATTGGAGGTTGGATCCTGCTTCTCTTACCAAAATAAGGGTCAGTCTAAGATGCTGCTGTCCTGTAGAAAATCTCGGTGGAAGAGACCCATGATACATGTTTGGTAGGAACTCTGATAGGGATCATCATGCTTTTTCATTCGAAGCACCTTCTGATGATAAGTACTGTGAAAGGTTGCACAAAAGATTTTGAAGCACAAGACGAGGATAATTGTTTCTTTGGCCTAAGGAAAATGCAGGCATTCAAACTTGAGCTTCTTGGTTGTTTGTTTTTTTTTTTTCCTTGTTGCAGTTCTCTGTTTACCTGTTGTGGTGCCTAGGAGAATGACCTTGGAGTCTGAAGCGATCTTTTCAATCTCTCAAAATTCCAAGTAAAGTTACCTTATGGCACACGACTTCTCAAAAGCTCTACAACTTCTTAGATTAACTCACAAATCATTCTGCATGTTAGGACATAATTTTATTTCTGGACAAAATACAGTAGTGTCATTACTATTGGAAAATGAAGGGATGGAGTAGATCAGAAAATACAATAATACATATACAGTATGGATGAAGTTAGTGGGGGAGATACCCACTCTATATGTCTTCCTTGGTTTGCTATGTTCCATTTTAAGACACTTTAGAAGACTTGAAGTTGAATGACTAAATGAAAATTTTAGTTTACATTGCACAGTCTGGTGACTTACAGCTGTTAGTCAGGGGTTTAAAGTACTCATCAAAGGAGTGAGGAAAACAAAAAATACAAAATGTCTTTTTTCTTTAACTTTTCCTGAAAGAGAGAGGCTTCTGGAAAGATCTGACTGTCTGGTCCTACTTGTTTGTATGCATAGTTGTACCTCTTTGCCTCAGTACTGCTAGGATCCTGGAGACTCTGCTTACTGTAGCTGGTCTGGTGTGCCACGGAGAGATGTTGCTGCCAGGGCAGTGGGGAAGGCCACTCAGCTGACCATAAGGCACAGTACTAATTACTTGTGGGAAGCAGGAGTACTTGGAGAACAAGCATTAGGCACAAGGAGTGGGCAGGCAAAGGGCAGAGGTTGTTTGGGAGAGGAATATGGACCCTAATGGGCACTAATGCAGAGCCAACCTGCTCAAGGTGTTGCCTTGCAGACCATGATGGAGATCTGTTGAGCAGAGAATCCTGCTAGTGGAAGGGAAGGGTTTTCTGTAGGATCTGCAGGGGGAAATCCACTTCTGCTGTGAAAGGTGATGGCATGGCTGGAATTGTTTGCTAAATGCGTAACATGGAACCACTGAGCTGTGTTGGCCTGGGGTAGTAGAGAAGGAAGGAAGACTTTGTCATGACATCAGCAGAAGGAAATTGGCCAAGCTGCTGTCCAAAGCTGAGAAGTGGAGCAGGAGAGGCCCTTGGACCTGCCAGTATAAGGCCAGGGAATCCAGATGGGAGGAGCAATTTCTGGGAGGTGAGCAGTGTCATGGAAGATCATCAACAGAGAGTCATCTAACAGTGGAACTATTTGTAGCATGTTACAACAGCAGGAGGCAAAAGGGAACTGATAATGTGAAATCTGAAGCAGTTACTGGAGGAGACTACTTCTAGGAATTTGCTGTTTAAGACAAAGGAATAAGGAGGTTGCCAGTCAGGGCAGTATAATGGTGGTGAAATTATGTGGGAGGGTATGTTATGATAGCAAGGGAAGCGTAAACTAAAATCTTTATTGTGTAGGCTTGTCTGGTAGGCAACACAAAGGAATTGGGCAAGTCTTCATGGATCGAACTGGAGCTAATACATCTTGGGTTTGGCAGGGAAGCCAAGATGGCACTACAGAAGGAATCACAGTAGAAGTTAAGTGCATGGTTTGAATGTTTTCCTACTGGGTTAAACTTGAGGAAAGGGGATTGGATTTTAGGGTATTATCATGCATATCCAGATGAAGTGCTTTATAAAGGAAGAAAATCTATGTGTTCGTAGAGAAGAACTTGATTTGTTTAAGGATGAGATGATCACCTAAGTTAATTTACTGGATGATATGTGAATTCAATGATACAAAGATCAAGGTTTAATTACAATATTGCAGAGTCCTAGAATAGAAGCTTTCCCTTGGGATTAGAGAGGATGATCACCTAGAAAAGTGGGTTGTCTTTTCCTTGTTTTCTTTTTTTTTCTTTTAAGTGGAAAAGTGAGTTAGTGAAAATGAGTGAGAGAAGATAAATTATAAAGGAAGAATCTCTGGCCAAGTGGTGTTATTTTGAGAAAACCTTAAAATATATGGGAAATTTCTGGAAGCTGTTTTTTTAAACAAAACAGCAATAACAAACTACAGAAACCCACTAATATTATGGCATTATTTAGAAAGGATATTATGAACTAGCTAAGCTACTATCTTTCTCAAGAAAATATATGGAACAAGTAATGCTATTCATTTTCTTTGAGATAAGCGGGAGTCAAGAACATAAGACACTGATTTTAAAATGACATTCTGACTGAAAACAAAACAAAAAGGCATTGTGGGTCAGGCAGTTTTTGCCAAGAGCCTTTAACGAAGATTTCTCATGAAAAGGGCATTTCTAGAGGAATTCTTCAGAGGACATTGCTAGGCTTGATTCATGATCTTCACTGGTGTTGCAGATATCCCTGTAGAATCACTGCTGGTAAAAGTGTGCCTTCTGCAATTTAAACAGATTATGGCTGCCTTCATAATTCATCAAAGAACAATTTTGTAATTGGGTTGTTCAATCAGTAAGGTTACTTTAAAAAAAAAAAAAAAGTATTACTACAAATTATGAAGTGCTGATGTAGAGAACAAAGTTATGCATTTAGGAATCATAGAATATCTGTAGAATGAGACCGGTCTTAGAAAGCAATGATTCTGGTAAGTCGCATCTTGCCTGGACTTTTGATTTGTGTCTCCTTCCTTTATTCTTTTCTTGCTCATTCAACCCCTAGGGTACTAGTTTCTTCCGTAAGCTCTTTACACAACATTGTTGTGCTTCTTTCTACCAGCTGGTTGCTCTGAACAGTTGTTTCAGACTCTTCTATTGCATGGATTTTTACTTTTTCTAGTGAACTGGCCATTGGGTCCAAGCTGTGCGTTTTGGTTTTGGCCTGTTCAAAATGAAGCTGAAGGGGTTCATAGAAAAACCCTAGGGGGTTTTGTTTTGTGTTTCTTTTTTATCTCTGCTGTTGCAGCTGTGGGCTAGGTCCCATGTCTACAGAAACTACTATGTCCAGAGGCACTTGTGGCAGTATAAGGACTTGATAATTGTGTGTAACTTCCACTGTAAGAAACAATGGGTCTTAAGCAATGAAAAACATAATAAGAACCCATGGCAAATAACTGAAGCAAGAGATGTGCAAAAGAGGATAAAAAAACTGATATTCTGAACAGCAAGGTGATTAAACACTGGAAAAAATTATCAAGGGAAGTACCTGTCTTAATGTCTTGAAGTAGTGGCATCCTCTTTTTGGAGAGTCCAGCACAAGTTATTGGACTTGATATAAAGTAACTATATTGATCTCACTGCTGTGAATTATGAGATGAGATCATCTGTTCTGACTTTTGTGCCTAAACCAATGTGCAAAAGAGGATGTCATTTCTTTGTTTCAAGTCCAGGATTCTGATATCATAGGGCTAACAAGAGTTCCTACATTTCCTAACAAGCCGAGATGTGGAGAGCACTTGGCTGTGCGGTGCAGTGTGATCATGTATGTAATTCATGAAGTCTGGCAAATGCTATACGTCACACTGAATGGAGTAGGGAGCAGGGCGTCTATTTCAGATGTGACCATAAGCTGAAAGCTAATCCTGAAGTTAATGAGCTGGAACAGTTGTACTGTAAATAGAAGTCTATTTCCTTCTCACTGACCTTCATGGTACAGGAGTGGCTTTATTTATTTTGATCTTTAATTGGCCAGAACCATGTTGGTTCGTATTCAAAATAGTATTTGCTGCAGGACAAGAGTGAGTTAGTTGTCACCAGAAAGTGTATCCAAAGCCTTTTGCCCAATATTCCATCTCTGCTATGTAAACAGTTTTTCTGTTGCTTTCCTCCCTACCCCAACACGATTTCCCAAATACATTCATCTGCTACTGAAGTTACTTTCTGTAAGTGGAGAATCACTTTGTTTGTTCAGGTAGTTGCTCACTAACTCGCCTCCACTTCTAGTTGTTATTTACTCAATTTAAGCTAGTAATATAACATACCTAAACTTGTTGCAATGATGCAGATAAAACTGTGACAGGGAGCCTTTGGCACACTTAGAACAGATGCAAGAAGGCAAAATGCATGAAATGACTGCATTTATTGACTTCTTATTCAGACATTTTGGAAATTGTGCTTGGAGCCATCCCGTTTTGCCTGAAAACATACGGGAAGCAATATAGTGCAGTATAGTGATTTTTTTTTTCTTTTTTTTTCTTTTTTTTCTGAATGGACCAAAACCAAAGTCTAGAGCAGATGAGCCTATGAGTGTTTTGGGACATAGAAACTAGGTAACTTCTTTAGTACTTTTTGTGTTCATGGTGTTCAGACCTCAGGTGAGATTCTTTTTCTTTGTCACCTGTATGACACCAGGCTCCTTTGGTTGAAATTCATTTGGAAACTGTTCAGTTTTCTTTTATAAATATTTACTTGTTACACTCTGACAATGTATATATGTTCAGACAATCTAAGGCTGATATAAAACATTACTTACAGAGACCTTTTATTAAATATGGTGCTTTAATGAGCAGAAATTTGAGAAAATAGAGAAATTTGAGAAAATAAACCAGGTATCTTTGTCTGGACCAACATGGGAAGTAAACAGTGTAGTAAGAGACCTGTCTTTTAGATGTATTTTGCAAGAAGTTCTGAAAGCATCTGATGGTAACTTCTGCTGATTTCAGTTGATAGGCTGTTCTAAACGGTTAGACAATTTACTAGTCTATACTGCACCCAGAAATGACCAGAAGAGTGGTATAACTTATGAAGTACAGAGGTTGTATTTCAGTTGGCTGTCAGGCTTTTGTTAGTCTGCATCAAATGAGTCTTGATAATAAATACATACACCGTGAAAAAAGTTGCTCAAGAAATCATACAGGTATGACATGTGTCTACGATAATAATCTGAAAAGTTAATGCAATTTAATGCAATGGGATTAAATTTCATCTGCTGTTCCAATGTGAGGATTCAGGAGCATGAGAAAGAAGGGGGAAAAAATCCATAAAAAGTATGACCAGAAAAGGGAGGCCAAGTTGCCATACTTGGTCATTTCTGCAGAGATTTTTCTGCACTGTGTATCTGGTCCACTGTGAATTGAGCCTCAGCTAACTTGGTGTTACCCAGATCTTTCATCTCAGCCAAGTCTTTTAGAAGCAAGTGCTCTGCACCACTGTGAAAAAGAAATATTTTGCCTCTTTATATATCACTGTGCCAGAAACAGAGAGCTTAATTATTGCTTTTGAGAAACGCTGACTTTCTTGTCCATTAGGAAACCGTAACTGTGTCTCTCCACAGTTGGCGTAGTACATCTACACTTACTACTCTAAAGCATACCAAGTTAGGTCCAATTTGCAAGAAGCAATATGGAGTTCTCACAGCACATCGTTTGTCAAAAAGAAGCTACCTGAACCGCAACTAGAAATGTGTTTTGATTGGCCAACTGTGGATCTGTCCTTGCTGATTTTACCATTTTTAGTCCAAATGAGATTTTTTTATTTACCATGAAAACTTATGTTGGTGGGAAGTACTAGCCTATTACTACAAATAATGCATCCCTAAGCAGAAATGTAGACTCATTTTTAGTCTCTTCTCTGACTGGCTTAGCAATGAATTTTATGCAATTTTTACTGCTTTTGATCATCCTTGAAAAACTGCTATCTCCCATGCATGATGCAGTTTTGCAAAAATGAGATCAAGTTATTGTTCAGTTGCAGAATTTCCAATTTTCAACTGAGCTCATGTGATTGCTGTTACTGATACCTACTGCTGACTCTGTCAAGAGTCAGTCAGCTTGATAATATCTGCTAAGCAGCTGAAGAACCTAATATTGATAATTCCAAAAATCAATGCACTATTCCATTAAATAGCTGCTTATGTTTTACAAAGGGCAGTTTCCGGATCTACTCTTTATAGAAGTGAAAATTTCCTCTGCCTCAAGTCCTCTAAATGAATGTTGCTGTTTTTGTGAACCTTCAGATCTCCAGTCTGTTGGTATAGAAAAGAATTAATTTCCCAAATAACTGCATTCTAGAAGTTGAGTAGCGGTTAATAGATAATTCTTGATATTTGGTACTGCTGCCACTTTGACTCTCTGGGTACCTGTGTGGGTGTGGTATATAGCTAGAGATAGCTAGCAGGGAATTCTGAAGTAGAGTTTTTTTCCCACCCATATGTACAAAGTCAAGGCTATTCATAAGTAAAAAGCTGGTTAATAACCTGCAAGTCTTTGAAGTTCTTGAAATCTTTTTCTTCTGATACTTCAGTTATTGTAATACCCAAGAGGAAGCACTTTCTATAGAGCAAGGACAATTAAAAACTCATCTAATGGCAAAAATGCATTACAATAACTCCTTTAAAAAAATAATTTCTTTAATTACTTGGTTTAGTTAATTTCTAAAAATGACTGATACGCAACAGCTAATACTAATTACATCATCTTGTTGGGCACAAGTGGAAGCCAACAAAAATGCTTGGCTAGACTAAACAGTTGAATTTCTCTATCTGTAATAGAAAAGAAGAAAAACTTGCTCTGTTGGGGAAGACATCTCTGTTTTCTGTTGTGTAACATCGTGCTCTCTGTGTCTGAGTATTTTTCAGATGCGGACAGGCTGCGTAGTCGTAGTGCTGCCTTTGGTGCCTAGTGTTTACCTTTTTACTTACCTGTTTTGTGCAGAAGGTGATTTGGGGATGGAGGCTTGCCTTTAACTGCTTGGATGTTGCTGTAGGTCAGATAAAAATTCTATAAACCTTAAATTCTTTGGCTAGAGTGAGCTACTATAACCTTTGTAAAATCCGCTAATGCTTTTAGTTGGGATTCATATGTGATTTTAAAATTCATTTCATCTCTGATCTGAAGCCTGTTCTAAGGTCTTAACAGATGTTCTAAAATGTGAATTGTTTTCTGCGGCAAGGAAACAGGCTGTTAGACATCAATATTTATTATGGTATAGTTTTCTTCTGTTTAATGGTGAAGGTTCAGTTTCTTCTGCCTGCAGCTGTACTGTGTTGTGTAGTTAGTGATAAGATGTCTTTGCAATTTGCAATGGCCGTGTAAAATAAGATTTGACGCTACTTGGAAAAACTCAGCTGTGATAGTCCATAAACAACCAGTGTGCCCTTCTGGAATTCTGGATAGAACTTCTAATTTTGTGGCTAATTGCTCGATAGGAACTTCATAACACATTGGAGAGTATTCATGCCATTTAACTAATTTACCTGAAGTGTCTTGACTCAGAAACCCAGACTTGCTTTAGTGAAGTTCTTGGAGTACTTTTTTAATAGTGTATGTGTGTGTATGTGTGTATATATATATGTATGTATATATGTATGTATATATATGTATATATATATATATATATTTATTTTTTTTTCAAATTAGTGTGACTCTGAAATAATAATACTTGCATCACTTTTAATAGCTAAGTAATTCTCAGATCAGTTAGAGGGCATAAAAAGGATGTGTGTGTTCTTGTATTACTTCCTGCTGGACTAGTACCAGATTGCTAGTAAATTGCTGATTTGAAGCTCCAGTAGACAGACCAAGAACTGGTGACATATGTAATTAAGGAATAGCCTGCTCTTTAGCTGGGTTCCTTTTCATACCAGGTGGTTAGTAAGCAATTTGGGTCTTTCTGTAGGAAAAACATGTTGAGCTGGAGGGTCAGGGCTATTCTCTGAGCATTGTTTCACTTAGTATTAAGGTTGGTTATCTGAGTCTTCTCCCTGTTGGGCTAACTTCAACGGGTAATCAGTTTCACGTATGCTAAAATGTTACTTATTTTCTGTTTCAAAACTTCTCATTTGTGGTCTGTGTAGATTTTATATGAAGTCAGATTACACCTGAAGTCCACTAAATTATTTTATAAATATTTTAAGAATAAATTTTAAATAATTCTTCATACCTAGCTTGTTATATAGAACTTCATCTGAAAACATACACACCTATACGAATTCTTGACAGTACAAATTTAGTACTTTAGATCATCTTTGTAGGCATAAAATGTTTGAAATTTCTTATATATTTCTAGACACATGCTGTATTTTACCTGGGAGAAAGTCTTTTCCTCGAAACTGTATTTGCAAGTATTTTGATGAAGTATTCTCATGACACAATTACAGGCAGCTTGGGGAGTTACTAGATAAGTTGATTTTTCTAAGATTTATGTATAACTGTTTGATATCTAAATATATGTCTTTGTTGTTCTGACTTAAAGCCAAGAAAGATGAAAAGAAAAGACACAAGTCGTCTTCCTCATCCAGTGACTCGGAAAGTTCAAGTGATTCAGAATCATCTTCTGATTCATCATTGGATTCTGAGAGTGCTTCAGAAGAGAAATCTAAAAAACGAAAAAAGAAACACAAGAAAAATTCCAAGAAACACAAGAAGGAAAAGAAAAAGAGAAAGAAAAGCAAGAAGAGGTCAATATTGAGATTTTTGTTATGTGTACACTGTGCAGTATCATTTTCTTCTCCTGTAACTACACAAAATTGTATTCCGTAACAAGTGACGTAGATATTTTGAAGTTTGGGAGACAGTTAGTTTTCATATATGAGCTTAGCTTTTTTTTCTGATTTGATGGCAAAGGACAGTGTCCATGTGCAAACATGCTGCAGCTTGTAAAGGAATGAAGAAATGGACCAAGACTTTCATATATTGGATTTGGAAAGTTGTAGGAATGCTTGGTTTGAAGTAGGTGATGATAGCTTGTTTACCTAAATTCACTTCTGTAAAATTCAATTTGAATTACATGCAGTGGGACCTAGGAGAATGTAATATACAGGAGTAAAAACAAAACAAAAAAGTAGAGATTAACGTATTTCACACCGTTAGTTTTTCATTTCATTTCACACAATTTTATTGCTTATACCAACTATTCGGAGCTATAATAGTTTTTAGTCAGTTATATATGCAAGTGTAGAATCTGAAATTGACTTTAAGATAAATCAAGAAAGCTGTATCTAAATATAGTGTAAATGTATGTTCAGTATTGCATCACTGGAATATGTAAAGAAAAATATTGGTTAAAGATCTACTGCAGTTGCATGTTTTGGACTAAAGATAAAATGGGGAAAAAAGTTGTTTCTGAAACAGTTCTGTTTGTTCCCCGAGTTTCTTATTTTATCATTGTATACTGAATTAAGAGAATTTGTGAATTATTTAAATAGATTGAAAGGTTTTTTTTCCTCATCCAGATAACTCATCTCAAGTGTAAATATTTATTTTTATACAAAAATAAAGCTCATCCAGTGAAAGTGAAGATGAAAACCCTGAAGCACAGCCATTATCTACTGTCCGTCCTGAAGAAATTCCTCCTGTACCTGAAAACCGGTTCCTGATGAGGAAAAGTCCTCCTAAAGCAGATGAGAAAGAAAAAGAGCGGAAAAGCAGAGAGAAGGAAAGAGAAAGGTAATACATCTGTTTGACTAGACACTGACAGTGGTACATCTGTTAGTGCTGTTTTAAGACTACTGAGTCCCTTCCCTGTTGAACAGTTGTGTGTTATGAGCACTGCTGGATGAAAAATGCTTTTTTCAGTTGGCAACTGTCTTTTTGTTCCTAGAACAAAAGCTTAACATTTGAAAGTGGTTTTAGTGAATGAAAAACGTAAAATGACCAATTCAAGACAAAGCAAGTGAAATGGATTGCAATTTCATTGAGAATTCATTACAGCTGTCCAATCTGAATCTATAACTTACTCTTTTATTCAAAATGAAGAAAAGTGGAAGTCTTGTGAAATACTTTCCAGGCATCAAGTCTGAAGCTTTCATGAAAAATGTTGGAGGAAGCTGGGGGCGGGAGGGGGGGGATGGACGGACACTACTTGAGCAGTACCACTTCAGGTTTTGTCTCGTGCTTGTTTAAGAGATTTAACCTAAAGATAGGTAGGAAAAGATTGTCTAGTCCCTGTATTACAAAGACTTCATTTGAAGGAACCTTAAAAAGAAAAGAAAGGTAGGAAGGAAATATGAAAACTAGTTTTTAGGTACAAAATTTCATTAGAAATTACGAATGAGTGGCTGCTTCTGGGAGCTACTTAGAGATTATCAATATTATTGTGTCAGTTAGTTATTAACCCTAAGTGGAAGTTCCACATGCAAAGCTAGTGCTGTGTAATAATTACTGAATGTGCCCTTATGAAATTTCAAAGGTTCTGTGAATATTGCTTAAACCTGTTGTATAAGACCGAAGCCTGAGACGGCACAAGTTTTATAATTATTCCATGTAGGATTTCGTGATTGCCCATTATTGTAGTTTCTACCTGTACTAGAGAAGTTGAAATGCAGTTAAATAATTATTAAACTTCACTGCTTAGGTTTCTTCTCTCTTATAGTAACAGGTTTAATTGAACCTTGAAGGTAAACATCAGCTGTTCTTATGAAATGAATTTATAGTGAAGGGTGGCTTTGTATTGTCACTGCCAGAATACAACAGTGCCTCTCAGAGCTGTGTGAGGATATTCACTTTTCACATCTGTGAATCAAACATCACACAGGCAATCAATACATTGCAAATTTTCTCCCATACATCTACAGATCTTCTGTACGTAAAAAATAATTAAAGAAGCTAGCCACTCCTGAAAAAGTGAAGTGTCAGTTTAAGTTTATGGTGTGTAATTATTTTGTCCTGCCATGTGTGGTTATCAGGTTCCAAAGTATGAAGTAGTTAGCAACAAATTTGAAGGAAAAGACGGACCTTTGCTGATATCAACGGAATTTGGGGGTGGGGGGAGGGTATTAATGCCACATAGAAAAGCAAAAGGTGTATGGTGTGGTTGTTACTGCGCTGATAATAAAGAATAACATCAAATACCTGTTTTCATTTGGTTTTATTTAATTTCTGAAGAGGATTTCAAGTTGTTCATATCATCTTTCCTTTCTTCAATGTTACAAACAGTATCACTTTTATTTTTAGTAATCTATCAAATTCCCAGTCAACATACCAGAGAAGGCTGTTGGTGACCAGATCTGGAAGGAAAATAAAAGGAAGAGGACCAAGGGTAAATGTTTGCAATCCCTTCCCCAAAACAATGCATTGCTTGTAACAAATGTTTTTAGTAACAGAAGTCTCTCTCCCTCAAATCTTCAGTAAAAACCTTAAAAAAAGAAAAAGTGTGAATTATTGTTTCGGTGTTGCTTATCAAAGCTAAGAAGAATTTTCATTGTCAGAAAAGTGACTTGCATTTGTATTAATAAAAAACTAACAGGAGAAGAGTTCTCAGCAATTTTGGGGTACAACAATCCTGAAGTAGAAGTTACCTTAAAATAGTTATTTGATCAGACACTTTGTATTCCTGTTTTAGCTGAATATCAAATATATTTTTTGGTAAACCAGTAACTTGTCAATGTGAACTTGGTGTATACATCTAAGAGTAATGTTAGGTGCTGTGGAGAATCACCCACCAGGGATAAAAATAGTGCTTTGAATTTCACATGCTGTGATAGCTAACTTAGACCCATTTTTTTTCTCTTCCTGTCAAGCGTTACCGGACACCTTCCAGATCCAGGTCAAGAGATCGATTTCGACGCAGTGAAACTCCTCCACATTGGAGGCAAGAAATGCAAAGAGCTCAAAGAATGAGAGTGTCTAGCGGAGAAAGATGGATAAAAGGGGACAAGTAAGATTATTTCTTTTTGGAGTATGTGCATTTATATTTTTGTGTATATACAAAGTAATATGCACTGTCTTAGATTTTTAATTATAGTTACTTCCAAGAAAACAGGACACTGACTTCATTATCCCATTGCTTAACTGTCAGATTTTAATCATGCTTATTTGTGGTTACCGTAAGTATATAGTTATTAATATAGATGACCTAACATGACTTCAAGTTTCAGTTGTGAAGTAGTCTCACTTCTGACTTCATTTTTTAGAGTGGAGGGAATTCGGAATATTTTTAAAATGTTTTTTCTCTCTCCAAGGAGTGAAATAAATGAAATCAAGAAAGATAATCAAAAAAGCCCAGGAAGAGGAAGAGACAGAAAAATATCAGACCACAGACAAGTTTCTGAAAGTCCAAGCAGAAGAGGCGAAAAAGAGAAGAAAAAAGATCACAAATCCAGCAGTAAAGACAGGGAGACAAGAAGGAATTCAGAAAAAGATGACAAGCATAACAAAAGCAAGGCCAAGAAAAGAGGTAAATCTAGAAGCCATAGTAAAAGCAGAGAGAAATCGAGAAGTAAAGAAAGAGACTCCAAACACAGTAGACATGATGAAAAGAGAATAAGATCAAGAAGCAAAGAGAGAGACCATGAGAAAGGTAGAGAAAAAGAAAAGCGCTATGATTCTAGAGGGAGAGAGAAAGAAAGAAGTAGAAGTAAAGAGAGAAGTAGAAGGGGAGGTTCAAGAAATAACGAACATGACCATAGGAAGAGTAAAGACAGGGAGAAACATAAGTCAAGAAGCAGAGAGCGTGACCATGCTAGAGGAAAACATAGTTCCAGCAGTAGAACAAGGGAACGAAGCAAAAGCAGAGATAGGGGTAGGAGAGCACGAACAAGAAGCAGAGACAGAGATCGCAGTAGAAGTAAAGAATATTCAAGGAATAGGGACAGAGAAACAAGAAGAAGAAGATCAAGAAGCAGAGAAAGGAGAGGTACACCAGATAGATACAGAGGAAGAGAAAATAGGAGGAGGAGAGACTCAAGGAGCTCAGAGAGAGAGGAAAGTCAAAGCAGAAACAGAGAGAGGTATTCAAATAGAGAAAGTAGAAGCTCATATAAGAGGAATGATTCTGAAAGCCAAAGGAAGAGGCGTTCAAAAAGCCGTGAAAGTAGCAGTCCTGAATCCAGTAAAGATAAGAAGTCTAGTAGAGATCAAGATAGAAGTCCAGACTCAAAAAAGAGACCAAGTAGCAAAGAGAGAGAATCAAAAAAATCATACTCAAGCAGGAGTAATGAAAAGGAAAAGACCAGATCTTCAGCAGAAAAAGAAATTAACCAAAAATCAGAGAGTCAGGAAAGAGATCATGCCCCTAGTAAGGATAAAAAATCTGATCATGAAACAAGTCCTGGAACAGATGACGACAGACACGGATGAGTTTGTGGACTTAATGTTTCCATTGTCTCAAAGTTTTAGAGACATTTTGGGGAACGCCTTTTTTTTAAGATGTGGACTACAGTTTGGTCTTTTGATAATCTAAAACCTGGATCATTTGTACTGCTAAAGTTTTAATAAACTTGAAATGAAAAACAAATTCTATGTGTAATACAGTGTGCTGTGTTTTCAGTATTTCATTGTCTTATGTATCCTTTTTGTGTGTTGGCAGCTAGGAAGGTACCTTCTATGCCATATTTAGTTTCTACCTGATGAACTTAGTCTGGTGCAAACAGTCAAACAGTGACTGCCTATGAAGAAGCTTTTTTCATGTGTGAAGAAAGCTGCACAAATACTATGTTGTCTTAAAGCTAGGAGAATTTTGCAAGGGGCCCACCATTCCAGTGTTGGTACGTCTATAATTCAGTAGGTACAAATCATAAGGAAATGAATGTGTTGCCTTTTTTTTTTTTTTTTTAAATCATGAAGTGAGATCATTTATTTAAATCTTCACTATTTGTACTTCTGTCACTGCCAACAGTAGAATTCATTCATGTTTTAAGGCAGTCATCTATGTTTGGGAGTTCTTTCTTTGCCCTAAATATTTCTGTAGAAAAATACTTTTTTTTTGAAGTGCTCATCAGTGTAACTTTCTTCAACCTCCCTTTTTCTGTTCCATGCTTTCATCTTTGTCTGCTGTGGAAAATTCAGCTTGGATGCTTCAGACTGCCCTGCCTCAGTTACTAGTTAGTGGATGCACAGAGATGAAACAAATAACCAGAATTCTTAATGGGTGTCTGCACATCTCGGAGATGGTGATCACTGATCAGAATAAGGAGCCAGCAAATCCTTCCTATTTTTGCTGCTTCTTAACACTTTTATGAGAAAACAGTTGCAGTTAAGACAGGCCAGGCCCTTAAATTATTTCTTTAAAACAAAGATTTGCTTTCCTCCTTGCATACCCACATTCTAAAGACTGTACTGTGAATTCCTCTTTATCCTCTACAACATATATATCTTCCTCAAACTAATTCTCTCCCTTTTCTGCTTTCCTCTTATGCCTCTAAGACTCTACTCTGTTTCTTTCTTGCCACCATTCAAATACAAGAGAAGGAAGTTAGCTTGTTTTGCTACGGTATTGCCCACATATGTGTGATTACCCAAGAGCAGGTGGTATGTTATAACTATGTAGTGGGCTGAGAAGACAGATTTGGTACAAACCCCAACACTTCATTAATTCCTTTGAACTATTTGCACTGAAGGCTGGCAAATCTTAACATTTCTGCATTAATGTAAAGTTGTGTCAAAGTGTAATAATGTTTCAGTAGTTGATTTTATGGCAGATCTTTTGATTGTATGATATAACTTGTTCTTACTGTCTTTGTTATGAGTCAATATTTTTGTCATATCATAATCAACTTTATAATTAGTATGTGTTTACAGCAGATTCACAGAATTGCTGAACTTGGCTTGACATTGTGATCCAGACAGTTGTTATTCTAAAGGAAAATAATAGTTATATCCTGAAAGCAAAAGAAAATACAGAATTGTGAACAATGTAAGGAACCCTTTTACAGGACAAAAGTTAGAAGTGTGTAGCGTTACTTTTTAGTAAATAGCTTGTGGAGCTATCAACTTTTTTTTCTGTGTTTTAGTATGTATTTTGCATTGCAGTGGCCATCCTGTCTAGAATGTGTAAAAATGTTTCACAAGCACACATGGGGTAGATGACATGGCTGTTACTTAAAAGGGCTTCCATGAGTGAATGGAAAACCTGTAGTGGACCTGTTCTCCGTGTAGCAACTCTGAACTTGGGATGACTGGAGAAGTTCTAGCACAATTTTGAGGGCTGTAATAAAAAGCTAAGAAGTTAGGCTTCAGAGAATTGTATAGCGGCAAAGGCTTCCTCAGTGCATTTACACTGCACTATGCCTGCTGTGTGCTTCACAGTCTCTCATTTAAAAACTGACATGTTCTTTCATCTTTTTTTATGGAGCTGCTACACACACAAAAAAAAAAAAGCCAACTTTACATTGCTCAAGAGGTATGTTTGCACTACTGAGCATATTCTTGCCAATACCACTGAAGGCCATATAAGTCCGTAAAGAAAAGTGCTCAACTATATTGACTCCTGCTGTAGAAAAGGGTAAAAATGCAAGCAGTCAGCAATAAGGCAGTCCACAGGAGATAACTCACAAAATTTTAAGGGGTTACAAAGTCTTGAACATACTTATTTAAATTTTCAAAATGGAGATTATATTCAGTTGTAGTTTGCAGCTGTGTAATTAGTTGTTTCAAAAGATGCACTTGTATACCTTTAATATGGATTGTTTTCTCGTTACAGTTCAGAAAATTATTTGTACAGATCAAACAAGCTCTTATTCTTTCTCAGCAGGTTAAAATTCATCTGAGTAGGTGGCACAAAGCTCATTTTCTTATTTTTAGTGTAATGTGTAAGAAGTTGGTTGCTTTTAGTTGCACATGGTGGGATACACAATCTCTTGATGACTGCATGCCTTGTCTGTATTGTATTTGATGGTGATTTGTTTTAGTGCTGATCACTTCATTTGCTTAAACTGAATTGCAACGATTGTGGTCTTGTAAGAGGGAAGATGTGCCAGATTTGTGCTTTTCTTTATATAGAAATTGAGAATGCTGGTAGAAATTCAGTGGGACTGAAGCACAGTCTTTTGGACAGCAAGATGTCCCCAAGCACCACTGAGCTCTTTGCACCTTGTGAGCATGTGACTACTGCTCTTGGTGTCCTGGAACCACTTCCTTTTTCAACGGCAGAGTTTTCCTGTTCCCAGCCTCACACTAAGTGCATTCCGCTGTGGTCAGAGTACAGCTCAGTGCCATCTTTGGCAGCAGCGTTGTAGGTTATTGGCCTTTGGCTTGGAGAACTGAACTGGAAGAACATTTGAAAGCAATACTTAGATTTACTGGAGGTAATAAAAACAATGCTTGTGGTCATTTCTTGTGAATGGGGAGGAGAGCATGGTACGTTTAGAAGGCAGTTTTTTTTCTGTCAGTACCCCAGAACTGACTTTACTCCAGAAAATTTGTGAACCTTAAGACTCAAGGTAAAAATAAATGAGTGCAGGGAGTACTGGACTGTTAACTCTGCAAGCGTATGTTTAAAGTGTATGTATTGACATTAAATAATCTCCAAAGGTTAGACATGCATTTTCTGTCATTATACTGACAATAGACTGACATTTTACTAATACCATACAGCCTATACGTATATAAAATGCTGAATATAGCATTGGTAATAGCTTTGCAAACTTTACCAGAAACAGACCCTATTTGATGGATTTTCTGGCTACTGCCATCAACTCTGAAGCACAAATTCTTGGTGGTCGGTTATAATATAAGGTTATGTAGACACTGCGGCCTGTTAAAGATGTATTGCTGTCTAATTCTTTGGGAGACACAGCATTTTAGTTGATGGTGGTCTTTTGCTTTGTTTTGTTTTTAACAGGCTATGGTTAAATTTCACCCCTCTGTTCTATTTGGTTGACAAAATTTTATCCTGAAACATTTCACTTGCTACTGAAATCCCACACTATAGACTTCTCTTGCAGTGATCCTTGTTGGATGCCTTGAAGAATTTACAGCGTTCCCCTGAACAATGTCTAATTTGTAATAGTGTTAGTCTGGCAAATGGATTTTAGATTAATGTAAACATAGAAGAAGCGGTCCTTTGGCTTTCTTTCCTGGAATTGTTGATTTCTTTGTTGCTTTACTGAAGCAAATAAAGTATTTTTGGACACACCTTCTAGGAGCATAGTAGACTCATTGCTTGACTGATTGGCAAAAATGTATATCCCTCCTTTTAGGACTTAGAGTAGAAAGCCTCAAGATAACTATGCTTTATCAAAGACCTCTCTTTTAAATCACTTATGTCTTCCCTAATACTTGAACAACTTTATGAGAAAAGGCACTAGTATTTTTCAGTGGCAGCCATAAGTTAAATTTTGGTCAATTTACTTGGAGTATACCAGTGAGAAAGTTAATCTTTGTGTTTCTAAAGTCAATGTGATACAAATGTTAAGAACTCTTACATGCTGCTTTCCTTCTTTTACTGGAAATAGTAATTTTCCTAATGCAGCATTTAACCAAATTCAAGAAAATGCATATCACAAAATCTGTGAACTCTGCATTTTGCAAAATTTGAATTTGGTATAATTCTGCAGTTTCCTAGCATAAAACTTAAGCTTTGTACTTTGTTGCATGTGTACTTTTAGTGTAGTACTTATTACTTTGAACAATTCACACCATTAGGAACATAGCTCTAACAAAACTTGTGTTCCATAATAAAAGCATCAAGTAATATTCACTTAAAAAAAAAAAAAAAAAAAAAAAAAAAAAAAAAACAGTATCAAAATAAGTTTTCTTAGTATGAAGTTCCATGAAGGGGACAGCAATAATAAAGCGAAACTACACACAGGTAAAGGTATATCCTTCCTTAATCATAAAGTCACTGTTCATATGAAACGAGTAAGGCAGTTAACATGAACAAGTTCAGAGGACAGATCTTAAATTGCTAAATATACATCTATAACTGATTCATTTTAGACATATTTTTATTCAAAAAGCTCTAACAACAACATCAAATGGACTGTAAACTGAACTAATACAGCACCCTGACTTTGATTTGAAAGTTTGCAACATGCAAAGCACTTAAGGAAACTTGCTATTTTTGGCAGTTAGTCATTTCTACATATCTTGTACATATCCCTGTAACTGTATATAAAAAGTAGTCTGTGTTGCTTTATCCATAACTGCTAATTAAAAGAATGGTTGGAAGGATTGGAAAGAATATAGGCCTTTTAACTTATGATCCATTGTAAGAGGAACTAGCTGATAACTGAATTCCTTCACCAGCTAAAAGAATTGTGGTTAATTATATAAGTAGTGTGCACATAGTGAAGTATTTGGAAATCTGTCTTTTGAGCATTTTGTAACCTGTAGTTCTCAGCTGGGATGATGACCCAGTTCTCAGCTGGGAGAATGAGCTCTTGATATGAAATGTACAACTTGTGTATTAAATTACTTTCCAGTAATAAATGCTTTTTTGTATATTTGTTAGCATAGTCCGTATGTCTGCAAAGTGTGCTTCTTGCACTATTACTTATGTTCTGAATGTAATTAAGAGTATTATTCAATTCTAATTCATACGGTGTAACTGGTGCATTTAAACGTGCTTGTGACTGCCAAATCTTGAGCATTTTAAAGTGGTTTTAGTATGTTTGTACAAATTTACAGGGTGTAGTACATCACCTCTTCAGTTAAACCAAGATTTTTACACTTCTACTGAAGATGTGAATATTCAGATTTTTGTTCCATGCTAAACTGGATGACAGTGTTGAGTTGTAGATGGAATTGCAGCTTTCTACTGTAGACTGACAAATGACAGGCCAGTCACTGTATCTAGTGTAACACATTAAAACGCAGCCATGTAATGAAGCTGATCTAGTATCTTATCACTAACTTTTTTGCTGGTTTCAAACTTTGATCCTGTACTTAAATACAAATCTTTTTTTGTGTGAAGCAGAATTGTTTTCACCAGTTACAGGAGACGTACCTATTTGATTACATTAATTTAAATACAGTGGTAGGACAACTGACAGTCGGTTTAGAACTGAATGCAAGGACAAGTTTTGATCAAAAGGTCCCCTAGACCAGTATCCCATCCTGGCAACCTGGCTGTGCCTGCAGCGGAGTGTTCAGGAGACAGCAGAAAAGTATACTACACCTTTCTTGTGTTTCCTGCAGTCAAGTTAGAAACTTGAGTGCCAGACACACAAAGCTCTTGCTGCAGACGTCTCTTTCCCATAAAGGATTAGCGACTCAGCCAATGCTGCAACTTTCTAAATATAGTCTTCATATCTTCCATTGCATTCTCCACAGTAAACGTAAGTAGAAAAATGTCAAAAAGAAATACACTCAGCATTGGTATTACTGTTATGGGCAGCTATTTTTAAACAGTTTACTCCATTTTATTATTTGCTCTGTTTTTTAAAGCCAAAACACACGGTTTTGATTAAGCTTTGAGGTCCAGTAATACTCAAGGAGTACAACACGTCTGACATCGTTAATGTTCAGATATATGTTTGGGTTGTTACCCCTTGACTTCCTAGAAAGTGAATCTACTGCTCTGTTCCCTAATAAAACTATAATAGTTGCTGTTGCAATTGCTTATTGCAACAGTTGCAAGCTGTGGCTGTAGCTGTGGTACTTGTTTGTTGAGCTGAACCTGAATATAGGAAGGTTCTGGCAAATGGCATGCCTTGTAATGATCCAGTTAGCTTCAGCTGTTAGGCACTGATAGGCTTTGCAGGCACATACAGGTTCTAAGGAGACAGTGTGAGCTTATTATTCTGTAGTAGATACTTCTGTACTCGTCTGATGTATTTCTGAAGAAGAGAGAAACAGAGTTTAAGTCCTGCTGTGTAATTAGTAACTATTACACAAGGAAATGTACATGAATTGATGGGCTGTAATTGAAACAATAATTGCCTTACAGCAGTAATGTAATACTAAGTTTTAACAAAGATGGCCCATTTTTTTCTATGCCACTGTATCAGTTGCTGGATTTGTGGTTTCTGGATCGTGGTAGCCTCATACCTTTGATCCCGTCTCTGGTCTGCACAGTAACTATTGCTTGCTTATTCCAGTAAATGTTCCTGCTTTCTAACCTTCACCTGCTTTTTTACATGGAATAGACCAAAGTAGATCAGGTCAGGTGCTACTCATTTACTCATTTGGAAGGGGAGGGATTACTATTATATTAACAGAGATCTAATGTTGAATTTTATTGCGCCTGCAGTTCTGATCCTTATGTACTGAAGGGCTTAACAAAATTGGACGTTTCTCTGGATAATATATTGGAGATGGGAAATCCAGAGGGGGGAAAAAAAGTACCATGTTGGTTTATACAAGATAGTATCAAGCAGCTATGAACATCTTTGCTTTAAGGCTGTTTTAGATCTTTTTAAAGATTGGTTTCACTGATTCAATGGCAGGTTTGAATCATTTCCATATCCACTTAGGTATCTAGCACATATTTCCTTTGTGGGCTCTCATTCTTAATTGCAAAAACCTTAGATTGTAACTGGTGGCAATGCAAGAACGTAAAGGGAATGACTGGATAGATTACAAATTAGCAATGTAGCATTACTTTATTTTAAATAGAAGGAATTCATTTTAGTTAATTCCAAAGATCTCATACAGTTTCATCATACTCTGGCTTTCACTTTTACTCCCTCTGAAGTCTTAACTTTTTTTAAGAGCTATTTCAAAATAAAAGGATCAAAGATGCGCTGCCAGAGTAAGAAGGAAGATTCAGCAGAGACAGGGTTGCATTGTCAAGCACAAGGAGAAGATTACATATTATTTATAGCATTCTTCCATTTCAAGAGATATCAAACATGTAAGTTAATAATAGGAATCTGAAAGAATGTAGCTATTAAAACAACACATTCTTTGACCTAAAACCACCGGCGACTTAAAAAACATTTTCAGGAGCGTAACAGCCAGTCTATACTGGCACATGAAAATGTCAATCCTTCATCACCCCATGGTGCCAACTCTCCTCTTCAGTGGTAGTTTGTTTCCAGCTGAGCGTCCTCTTCAACCTTCCTCTGAGCTGAGCAGCAGCAAAGACTGTAATGTTAAAAGAACTTGAATAGAAGCAGTAACTCCAACCCAGAATACTACCTGATGGTAAAGAGCTGCACAGAGCGTTAACTCAAACCAACCTAGGATGAGGCATTTTAAAAAACTTCAGTTCCATTTCCTATGTCAGAATTGTATTAAATCTGAGAAGACAATACTGGTATAGCTATGCAGGAATCAGAGTTGCATTGCTATTCTGAGAACATCATGCTTGACCCTGGAAGCATGCATCTCCACACCTAAGTTGCCAGACTATTTCCACAGAGATAGGTGACAGGTTTGGAAAAGCAGTTTGATTTAAAGTGTCTGTTTCAGTCCCTCTGAGGGGACTTGCATTTCTAAGGTCCTGAGTTTAGTATTTCTGTAGCCATTTAAAGTAAAAGGGGTATAAGCCCCATGGAAGCAGGCTGTAGATTTCAAATGCAGATGCACACAAGCTACAGAACAGGTGTTTGTTTGTTTGTTTGTTTGTTTTTAAACCCGAATAGGAAATGAGGCTGCAATCCACCTTGCTTCTCGCTGCTGTAGAAGCAATCTAAGACCCATTTAACTCACCAGTTGCATGGTAGTCAGCATATGCAAATGTGCACTTAGGGATGCATGTGGAGCATTATCAAGCCCTGCAGACTTCAGCACAACTCCTGCTGTAGTCAATGATTCTTCTCAATGCTTCAGCTTCTGCCATCAAAAGGCTTTATTAAAAGTTTGCATTGTTTACTTGCTGAAAAAAATAACAAAAATAACTAAAAAGAGCACTGGCTCAGAGAGAAGGGAAATAAATTTTTCACTAGTGAAAAAATAAAAGTATTTAGAGACTATTTCAGAAGCTAATTGCCATGCTCCCTTAAAAAAAAATAACCATTTCCACACAGGTCAGTTACTCCAAGATAATTGGAGAGAACTCTGCATGACTTTTAGCTGACAGTGCAGCGGTGCTAGCATTTGTTTAGATCAGAAGTAAGTTTGAGATAGGTCTCTTGATTGCTCCTACTTCCTGTGCTTTTGTTCACATTGCAGAGCGATGCTCTGGACCCTTTTGGATAAAACTTAAAGAGGAAGATGTGTTCCAACCAGGGTGGGTATTGAGCCATGACACCAGACTGGTGCTAGTCTGGGCAACCCCCCTGGAAACGCATTCATGCATGTCAGGTTCTCGGTAGCAGCTTCCTCCACAAACAAGCCCCTTTTGGGCCACGCTAACTAAAGCGGGTACGGAGAATCGGCTGCAGCTAGCCGTGTCCTGCTGTCCAGAAACAGCTCAGCAGCCCCCACCACAGCGGGTCTGACCAACCAAGGCAATACTTGGGCCTGTGCTGGCCCTGAGGAGGCCTTGGCCCTGTTCTCAGGCAGGGCTTCAAGGGGCACGCAAGCCGCAACACTCGCACACGACTCCAGCCATTCACTTACAGCCCGACCACAGCGAGGGGAGCGCCGGAGGCAGCGCCCTAAAGCAGCCGGCCGGCGCACGCAGCCCTCCGGCCCCGAGCCGCCCCGCTCGCC
>VXAA01000170.1:12465-24169 GCA_013399115.1 Anseranas semipalmata | reverse complement strand
GGGCGCGTCCCGGTGCCCCGCGGCGGCCGTGCCAGCCGGAGGGTCCCCGCCCGGCGCGCTGGTGGAGCGATGCGCAGCCGCTGGTCGGACTGGTGGCGCGCGAGTCCCGGAAGATCGGCGCCGTGTTAGCGGCTGCCAGCGACCGCGCGGCGAGGCCGGGCACCGACGTACAGCTCCGACCTTCACGGGCGGCTCGTCTTAGCTTCAGCATGACTTTTCCCATAGCTGTAGCGGCCATAAATAGTCTTCTGTGTTTAGATACTTGTCTTCATTTTCCTGTATAATATTTCTCTCCTGAGCACAAGATCAGGGTAGCAATTCAGTAGTTTCTTTTATATAAGTCTTTCTTTCTTTCTTTCTTTTTTTTCCTCTTCTGTTTGTTTGTTTTGTGTACTCTTCTTGGACAGCTATGAAATTTCTGTTGGTTTTTGATTTTGACCATACGATCGTAGATGAAAATAGCGATACCTGGATTGTGAAATGTGCTCCTGAGAAAAAGCTGCCCAATGGATTAAGAAACTCCTACCGACCAGGACACTGGACAGAATATATGGGCAGAGTCTTTGTCTATTTGGGAGACAGTGGCGTCAAAGAAGAGGAGATGGAAAGAACTATGACAACGATTCCTTTCACTGCGGGGATGGTAGATCTTCTGCGTTTTGTTGGCGAGAACAAAGAATTTTTTGACTGCATAATTGTTTCAGATTCTAATACAGTATTTATTGACTGGATTTTAAAAGCTGCTGACTTCCATAAGGTGTTTGATGAAGTGTTTACAAACCCTGCAGCATTCAGCAGTACTGGCTATCTAACTGTACAGAACTTTCATGCTCACCATTGTCCAAAATGCCCTAAAAACCTTTGCAAAAGGAAAGTTCTAAAAGAATTTCTAGATAAACAGTTGGAGCGAGGAGTAAGTTACACGCAAACTGTGTATATAGGTGATGGTGGGAATGACTTATGTCCAGTAACGTTTTTGAAGAAGGACGATATTGCTATGCCCAGGCATGGATATACCTTAGAGAAAAAGATTTCTCAGCTCTCCCAAGACAGCAGTCCTGTAGAGTGTTCTGTTCTGGTTTGGTCATCTGCTGTTGAAATTATGTCTTACCTGAAGCTGCTTATAAAGGAATAATTCAAAGGATAAAAGGAAACCAATATAGTTATATCTTTTTCTTCCTGAGAAACACTGCATGTACATAAAAGCACAAAATTGTGGAACTGGGATGCTGTCTGAACCTACGTTTTTTAAACCCAATATAAAACTGTATGTTCAATTTTGGCAACAGTGGGAAAGTGATGTTAAAACAGCTTTCTAGCGTACTATACATTCCAACATCAGGGGGGAAGGGGGTGGGAGGGTTGTTTCTGAAATTGCCATTATTCTTAGTCTTCTCCCCTACCCCAAGCCTTTACCGACTGCATGTGATGTCTTCTGCTCCAGGTGCTTAGGGAAAGGAGTAGGATTCGTGCACAAAAGAAAGAAAGAAAGAATTCTTCTCTTATAAAGAACTTGTATTCTTTACTTACCAGGAGCATGGTTCCAGAACTGTTGACTTTGAATACTTCTTTAAACAGGATAAATGTTTCATTTGTAAATGATTTGGTATGCCTCTAATCTTGTTTGATCCGAAGATGCATTTATATTTTTAATATAAATATTTTACCAAACAAAATTCATATTTAAAAGTTGGAATTAAAGACAATAAAAGTTACTGTCAGTGACATAAGCAACACACGTGATTCGTGTAATGTATTCTGCTGGCCTGTGTGTTATTAGGCACCTGTTTTTGTGAGGGCCCGGAGAGAGTGAGCACAAGTGGAGGTGTCAGTCTTTGGACAACACCGTTTATTCTGTCAGTCAGACCCCTTCTCTTCTGGAGAACAGTAGGAACGTTGCTGTGCTGTTTGAAGGAAAGTCGCTCTTCCATTCCCCTGACTACCCCCTGACCGTGCGCTGTTGCCTACGCTGATCCAACACTGGTCGGATCTTCCACGCTGACGCCTAGGATGCAGCTGGGCGCCATTTTCTCAGTGGGTTTCTGCTGCAGCGCATGGGCCCACAGAAGGGTGCGCGTGTATACGTGATTACACCAGTTTCGTCGGTTCACTCCTGCCTATATGCATTGTGTAATCCTCTCGTACGGGCTGTAAGGGGACATCTGTGTCCATTTTAACTTTTTAACGGAATTTGTCTGTGTTTCAGTAGTTTAAGGAATCATTTGTGAACATGCAGTCTTTCTCACTCACAGTGAGATGAGCCCTAAGACTTGTGCTATGTGTACAGAGGTATTTGTCTCATTTAAGTTAAGTGACATGTCTTCATGCCAAATGTTTTCCTTCTTACAGTCTCCCAGAAGGTCCCCAATGATCCTGTAGTCTGCTACTGAACTGATGTCTGCTTTAGCCTTAAGTGCCTTAGTAGCTGAGAAATCAGTCTAACTTCTGCAGTACTTCAGTTGCAAAGGCCCGAGGTGTAGCTCAGCAGCCTGCAATTGCTGTAGCTGTCATCTTCTGTGTTGTCTGTGTAGCGTTGTTCTCATTTTCTTACAGACATTTGATGTTGACACTACCTTCTTTTTCTAAGTTGAAGGTTTTTAGGAGTGTCTTTAGGTGTGTTTTTAGGGTCTTCCCTGTTTTGAGGCCAATAATGTATAAATGAAGATTTCCTTTGAGTACTGCCTTGTAAAGAGCCTGGGTTTTCGCCCTTCACCTGTTTTAACTAATTATAGAAGGTTGCTTTGGACAGTTTGATGTCTAAGGTGTCCCAGGTAATATACTTGAGTTCTCAGGGGCATAGCTTTAATGACGGAGAGCTGATAGTTGTCTGAGATATTTATACTAGAGGTCTCACTTACCCTGTTGTCTTGTGCAAGGGCACAAAGACAGCAGCTGACTAACTGGTGGGTCTCAAGTTGCGACAGTTTTAAGTTTTCTGGTTTGCAGGTTGTACAAAAGAATGGTAATGGCTGTTGCATAGTACAATATTGTATGGTTACATTTTTAAGTTGTGCATCTCCTTCATTCTGGATGTGTTGCTAAGTGTTACAGGGACTGTGCCAGTCTCTTCTGTCCTTTTCATAACTTAGCTGTAAAACAGCTTGCTTTCTGTTTGTCCGCAGATCTCAGTTTCTGCTTATTTAAAAAACAAAGAAACAAAAAAAATCCCAACCACCTAGTATATGAATAATTACTCATTTTTTTTCTTCCACTTACATTAGGCTAAGTAATATTCTTTTAGCTGTAGGAATCTTACCTTGTAGTTAGCTATGTTGCTGAATCATTGAGTGAGAAATTCATCGTCATCAAAAAGGGATTTTTTTGTGTTTTTTAACAGAGTACAGAAGCAGGAGATGATAATAGATTAAGCAAAGTAAACTAATTGAAAGATTAGCAATTATGATCTGATCACTTCAAGTAGAGGGTAGAGCTGATGCTATTTGCTGGGCAAAGTGTGTGTTGGAGACAGAAGGAGCTTTTCCATTCCAGTAGGTAAGCCATTAAGCAGTTAATGANGTTTTTTTTTTTTTCTGTACAGAGTACAGAAGCAGCAGATGAGAATAGATTAAGCAAAGTAAACTAATTGAAAGATTAGCAATTATGATCTGATCACTTCAAGTAGAGGGTAGAGCTGATGCTATTTGCTGGGCAAAGTGTGTGTTGGAGACAGAAGGAGCTTTTCCATTCCAGTAGGTAAGCCATTAAGCAGTTAATGAGGTCTTGCTTTTTTTTTTTTCTTCCCCTCTTCTCTTAATGAAAGAAAAGATACCAGTTTTCTGAAGCATCACAGTTATCAATTTTTTTCCACATTTGGGTATAAGGGAGGGGAGATGAGTATCTCCAGATTGTGAAGTCAACTTCAGCTGGTAACACGGCCAAAAAGAGAAAAGGAAAAGATGGAGCAGATCCTGTAAAGGGTGCGTGGTCGGTACTTAGTGTTGCTGACCTACCTGCTGGGTGTCTAAAACAACACACTCTCTGGGAGGGAGATGTCAAACTTCTGGGGAAGTGTGGTGACTTAGGTAAAGATGTTATGAAATGCGTAATGGGAGGCTCCCGTGTGTATGGGAAATCTTCTGTGCGGTAACAGATCTGCTGTTATACACAAGAGTACTTAGCTGTAATGCTACAGCCTGAGCTTACATGCTAGTAGGATGGCCAGGGGCTGGGAGAAGTTTGTGCGTATCCATAGGAAGCTGGTGAAATGGAAAGTGAAAAACAGCAAAACAAAGCTGTTGGCATGGGGATGCATAAACAGACTCGGAGCCCTACAAGGGAACGCTCTGGAGGAGAAAAGTGGAGTAATGTAACTGTGGGACAGGCCCTGGTGAGGGACAGCAGGCTGGGCTACTGCTCATTCCTGGGTCACACCACACAGCTCTGATTTCCTGGGCTAGCAGTGCATCAAGAGTTGTTGGAAAAACTGAAGGCAAAGATGTGTGAAGGATTTGTTGGGTATTTTTTGGATCAGTTTGTTTACGTCTTGTGCTACTGCGTAAGGCCAAGGGAAAGTTTCAGTCCTGTTGCACAGTCTGCATGTGAGGAAGGGTGGTGTAGGGGGGTGTCCATATACACCTTCCCACTTGGATTCCTTTTTTAATTCATGCTTTTGGTGGGAATCCACCAGTAATTAAAAGTAAAAAAGATGCTTTTTAATCTTGGCTAATAGTAACAACCCCCTCCCTCCCTTTGGTAAAAGGAGCCGTTGCTGTGCTTTCAGTCCAGGGCAGGGAGAGCCTGGCCGGTGGACCCAAAGGATCCAAATCACGCTGCTGCTAAGGGGGAGCCCTGGCCCTTCAGGAGGGAGCGCAGCCGCTCTAACCCCAGAGGATGCTGCGCCCCAGGTATGCGTAGGGCTCTCCACTGCAGAGAGTGTTGTGCCAGCAGAGAAGATAAAGAACGCCGAAATCGGGAACCTCATTTCCAGAAGCAGTATTAGCCATATAGACTTCTTGCTGGGTAATTTGCTTGCAGCTGGAGTCAGCACAGCCTGTGACCGTCATTTGCGCCTGGCAGGCTCAGGTGCCCAGGGGAGCCCTGGCCGCCCCCTCTCACGTCCCCTTCCTGGGGGCGTCCCTGGGCCGTGCCGCCCGTCCCAGCCTCGCTCCTCGCAGCGCCCGGGGCAGCGGGGAGCCCCGGGCAGCGCAGCCCCGCGGGATGGAGGCTGCCGAGGGCGCTCTCGCTTTGTTGTGCGGCCGAGTGCCGCCGTGCCGTGCCGTGCCGTGCCGTGCCGTGCCGTGCCGCTCCCCGAGCAGCTGCTCCCGTCCCTAACCGGGCCGCGTGTCACCNCGCCGCCGCCGCGCTCCGCCCGCGCGTAAGTACCGCGGCGGGGCGCGGACAGAGCCGCGGGCAGCCCGCGTCCGTGCGGAGGTGGCGGCCATGGCCCTGCCCGGGCAGGAGGACGAGGCGTACGCGTACGAGGACTCCTCGCACCCCGTGCGGTTCCTGGGGGCGTTCCGCGCCTTCTACCTGGACGGGCTGTTCACCGACATCACGCTTCAGGGTGCCTCGGGCCTCTTGCTCCGCTGTCACAGAGCCGTCCTGGCGGCTTGCAGCGGTTATTTCAAAGCCATGTTCACGGCCGACATGAAAGAGAAATCTAAAAACCAGATCAGACTTCCCGAGCTCAGCCACGCCGTGCTGGAAGCCCTCGTGAATTATGCGTATACCTCCCAGGTCCAAATAACAAAGAGAAATGTCCAAAGCCTGCTCCAGGCGGCGGATCTCCTCCAGTTCGCATCGGTCAAGAAAGCCTGCGAGCAGTTTCTGGTTAGGCATTTAGACACTGCCAACTGCATAGGGATGCACGCCTTTGCCGAATACCACAATTGCTCAGAGCTGGAAAAGGAGTCCCGGAGGATACTGCTGTGGCAGTTCGAAGAAGTGTGGAAGCAGGAGGAGTTTCTGGACATCGGCAAGGAAAAGCTCACTTTTATTCTCTCCAGAGAGAACCTGAATGTTTGGAAAGAAGAGGCAGCCATCGAAGCGGTCGTCAAGTGGGTTGCACACAACGTGGAAGAAAGAATCGAAGACATTTACGAACTGCTGAGCTGCATCAAAATAGACTTAGATAGCATGTATTTGAGGTCAGCTTTAAGCCTACAAAAAAAATGTCGACTTAATGACAATAAGATAAGGTCACTTATATACAATGCCCTGAACCGCAGTCCCAAAGGCCTTTCCAAAAGACCAACGGCTGCCATGTATGTGATTGGAGGGTATTATTGGCATCCCTTATCAGAGGTGCATGTCTGGGATCCTTTAACCAACGCATGGGTCCAGGGAACAGACATGCCAGATCACACCCGAGAGAGCTACGGGGTCACGAACTTGGGACCAGACATATATGTGACGGGAGGTTATAGAACAGAGAGCATCGAAGCCCTCGATACCGTGTGGATATATAACACTGAGAGAGACGAATGGACAGAAGGCTGCCCCATGCTCGATGCGAGGTATTACCACTGTGCAGTTTCCCTGAGTGGCTGCATCTATGCGCTGGGTGGTTACCGCAAGGGAGCTCCAGTGCAAGAAGCCGAGTTCTATGATCCTTTAAAAAAGAACTGGGTTCCTATTGCAAACATGATCAAAGGTATGTAAGCCTCTGTATGGTGTCTGCTTCGATGTCCGTCCTTTCAGCTTTGCCATGTAGAAGTGCCACAGACACATTTAGGGTTTGATCCAAGTTCTGGGGAAGTTCATGGGAATCATCCCGTTGATGTCGGTGGGCTTTGGTTCAGGTCTTTACTGGCCCAACTGCTGCGAACATCCAAGTGCTGTACTGGGCTGAGGCACAGAACACAGGGTGAACAAGCAAGTGGTAGTCTCGTTTTAATTTTGTCTCCCTTCAGGAGCTAAATTTATGTTCAGATTGGAAAGAAATTAGAAACCTACCTGGGATTAGAGTCTGTTCAGCATATCCTCAGAGAGTGAGCTCCAATAAAGGAATTGTATTATTTTGGTATAAATCCAGGTTATTTTCTGTACAATTATTTATAAGCTTGTCTTCACTTAAAATTCTTGCATGCAGCTTACTCGTATTTCAGTGTCTCATCTGTTCGGGTTCCTTAGTTTAATCTTTACTGCGAGGGTAATGAAAAACACTCATAGCTATTTTTAGCAGCCAAAATACTGATCTATGAAAAATGTATGAATTTGGATCACAACCTAACTAAATGATATTATTTTGTTATAAAAATTATAAATAATCACATACCTTAATAGACATTTTTATAACAATGTAATTATTTACAATTAGTTATAAATTATTTTATAAGATTTTATTGTAAGTTGATGCAACAGTATTTTTTCAGAGATTTTGGAGGTATCTAACAGGAAGAACACTAATCATGCTCATGCAACTGTTTCTTCAATGTGTCTTTCCCACAATCACTGCTATTATTCTCTTTTAATTTAATACTAGAAAAGCTACACTAATACCGTGAGCAGTTACATGTTCTGTGCAGGTATTTTGTCCCATTTTCTGTGTGAAGCTTTTTAGATGTTTAAAAACACGCTAAACTGCTAGGTTTTGTCCGTTTTATCTTGCAGACCCCATGTTTTATTTTTGTTTTGTTCTCCTGGAGATGGAGTTAGCATGGCTACGTTCTATTTATGTCCTTGTTTGTACAGCAGCTTTGTTAATAGTATGAGAAAGACTAAATATACCCTGAGGCACTGAATAATATCAACTCCCATTGACTTTGTCCTTGGCACATATGTGACGCTTATAAATCACTTAAACTTAGTGAAATATTGCAAGTAATTCCCTATTCCAAAACTGACATGACTGTATATCCTTAAGGACTGTATAAGGGTTGTGTGAAATTTTGTATGGCTGTTTCATGTAATAATGTCAATTACTGCAATTTTATTTAATTGCTCATGACTTAGGCTGCTAAAATAAGGTGTCTTGACAGTTTATTTAATTTCACCTTAATTTAAATACTTGCAAATATCATTTCATCCTAAAATATTAATTAGCAAGTCATTTAAATTGGGGTTATCGATGGAAGTGCCAGCGGGTGTTATGTGCAGTCTGAAGGTGTGTTGTGACTTTCACACTGTGTACAGGTGTTGGAAATGCCACCGCCTGTGTCCTGCATGAAGTCATCTACGTAACCGGAGGTCACTATGGCTACAGAGGAAGCTGCACCTATGATAAAATCCAGAGATACCATTCAGGTAGCAATGAGTGGAGTATAGTCACCACAAGTCCGCATCCAGGTAAACAATAATTTCTGTAATGAGCATAGAGTTTGATTTGTTTAATCCTAACTAGGAGTCTTTAAAGCCACTTCAGAGTTTCTGACCTGTTCCTAATAAAGGAGTAAAGTTTGTAGGACAGCAAGGTCCAGAGTGGACACTTGTCCCTGTGGGATCATCTACCATTTCCAGGCTATGAGAAGGGAAGGAAAGGCCTTCCTCAGGTGTCCGTTGTGTAGAAATCACTACATAATATCCAACTAAGGAATGGCTGCACTTTATTAAATAACATAATCAGCTAACTTTCCATAAAATCTGTCTATTCATAGGCATTTGGCAAAGATCTTTTATATGAATTTTAAAAGGGTTTTCTCTACTTTCTACATTTGGTAACAGTAAGTTTCTAAAGAGATTCTCAGTAAATACTGGTGCTCATCTATGTATGTGTAGCAGAAATTCCTGAGGTGTCTACTAAGCTCAGTGAAGAAACTCAACTGGCCTCAGTGGTGCTGAATGTTTGTCATGTAGCTGCAGTTTAAGATAACATTATCATGCTAAGTTGAACTGTATTCCTTTCTTCCTGAAGAATATGGATTGTGTTCAATTACATTACAAAACAAGATCTATTTTGTGGGTGGACAGACCACGATCACAGACTGCTATGACCCAGAGCAAAATGAGTGGAAGCAGATGGCTCACATGCTGGAGAGAAGAATGGAGTGTGGTGCAGTAGTCATGAACGGATGCATCTATGTAACGGGAGGATATTCCTATTCAAAGGGAACATATCTGCAGAGTATTGAGAAATACAACCCTGAACTGAACAAATGGGAAGCAGTAGGTAATCTTCCCAGTGCTATGCGTTCACATGGCTGTGTCTGTGTGTATAATGTCTAAACATTTGGTTTTCATATTGCTGCTACAGAAAACAGCAGATGCAATATTCCTAATAGTACTGATTACCTCAGGAATGAGACGTCAGATACAATCTCTTAGTGCACATTCATTAGAAGCCGTATGATTTGTCTTTATTTAAACAATTCAGAAGTATAAATGTGGGAAAAGTATTTCCATATGTTTTCAGTCCAGTCATTCTCTGTCATGAAAATTTTCAGATGACTCCCTTATAATCCTTTGCACAGCTATGTAGGAACTACTGTGAAAAACAGATTTGTTTTCATTAGTCACCGTGGGGAACTGTAACTTGGTGCTAAGTTGAGTAAAACCAAAGTACTCTGCATTTCTGTGGTCTACTGGGTTTAGGATTAAATCTTTGGTACACTGAAGATAGCTGTAGAAATGGTTCATTGCCACTAGCTAGGTGTATGGTACGCATAGAACAATAGCACTTGGAGAGCTAGGTTACCACATCCAGAAACTGTGGGCAGTTGCAGGGTGCCTCTAAATCCACCTTCAAATGCCAGAGTGAAGAAGAGCGAAGGCTGGGAAAAGGGGAAGAAATATCACGTGGTAGCCCAGGAGCACAAACAGAACGCATGCACTACTTTTCCAGAACTCTGCGTGGCTTTGCAATGGGCTTTTGGGCTGATTTGCAGGTATTGTTGATTTTTATTTTTTACTTTTTCAGAGAAAAGCCTTACCATGATTACTGTTTTTGAAATAAAATTTCACGTGTGTCTTCCTGAAATGGAAGGAGGAGAGAGACTGGACAGTCCAGAATCCCTCAGCCCTGTTTCTTGGGTTTTGGCAATGCAGCTGCTCTGGAGCCGCGTGCAGTCTGACAGAAGTTATCCAAATAAAGAATTAGGCTGGGGAAGCAGAGAGGCTCTTTTAGCCCACATGGGTTCTCCAGTCTAGCTTATAAAATGACAGCAGAAACAGCTGTTAGACATTGGTACAAGAGAGGGAGGAACAGTACAGGGCTGTGATAGGTTGTGGTGGGAACTTACAGCAGCACTGCCACCTGAAACGAAATTTTGGTTTTATTGGATTTATCAGATACGATCCAAGGAACTTTCCAAGCAGGTGTACCCTGAGTTCATAATATTTCTTCTTAATCATAAGCACTTTTAACATTTTTTTTTGATATCTCACATTTTTATAGTGTTTCTCACTTGCATTTGCTGGTAGCAGTTGGCTCTCAACTCTGAGCTTTCATGTGAAATTCTGTGGTGTTACATATAGTTCTTATTTTGATGCCTGTCTGTCACCTTACTACGTCAGAAGCTCATGTGTGACGGGGTTGAGCGTTTTGATTCATTCCCCATCCCACCAAGAGCTATTTAAGGATCCAGTCAAATTTGTTTAAAGACTCTAAAATGTAAAGAGGTCTGAAGAACTGAATTCTTTGGCACTGTTTGAAATGCATAAGCCAAACAAGTTAGCAAAAGAGTTAATTTGTTTCTCCCGGAAATCTCCACAGCAGAGAACTATTAAAAGTCAGGTGGGGATTTAAAGGACATCACAACAGCTGAAGGTGATGTTTGTGGTGAACAGAACTGCAGTGAGCTCATCGAATGTAATTACTCAGTGCGAAGCTTCATGTTTGTTGAAAAACATGAGCATGGGATCAGCTGTTTGTAGCTGGCCCTAAGTTCATTTAGGCCCATTTCCTGCCACTTGAGAGTGGTAGCCAGGTGAAAGTGTGTAAGAACAAGGCCAGGACTAACAAAGCCTCCCAGGCTCAGAAACAGTGAGGCATTTAACTTTGGTCAAAGACAGTGCAGTTTTGGGTTTGGAGCACGGGCACTGGAATCCAGAGTCCAGTTTCTCACTCTGTGCACCCATTAGGGCAAGTGAAGCGCTGCCTGTCGGCCTCCGTGTTACCACAAAGTGGAATAAAGCCTTCGGTTCTTGTGTGCGGGGAGAACAGCGCAGACCTGGCACAAACCGAAGCTGTCTGGGACTTCTGCCTAGAGCTCTGAGAAGTCCTAATTTTGTAGAGACTTTCAAATGCTTTAGAATAAGTGGGGTGTAAAAGTTCAAAGACTCGCTGTTACGTTTTTACTGGTGCTATTTTTACAGTAGCCTACAGCGCCCTTTACATTAGCTCAGGTCTGTAGGTACGCCAGGGGCTGCACCTCAAGCACAATGGAAGGAGCACGGTTTGGCTGCCGTCGGGTAACTCCTGCGTCCTGGGCGAACGCGAACACCGTGTGACTGTGCTGCTGCACCCGCACTGGGGTAGCAACTGCTTTCCTGGTTCGTCTGTGAAACTGAAAGAATGCAGTAACACAGAAGGTGGTTAAGTCTGCTATTTATTAGGGTTTTTACTGACGTGACACCCACGTTTGTAGCGCTGCAGGGGGCTGCAACACACACGAATGTACTGAAGTCACTGTTTCTAATAAACGTAAACGTGACCTCACGGAGCGTACAGGCTCGGGCTGGGGAGCGGCCGTTCCTGACGGCCGTGACAAAAGCCCTCACCGGGACCCACGCGGGGCCGCCGCAGGTCCGGGCCCAGGCCTCGCCCCGGAAGCGGCGCCCACGTGAGGGGCGGGCGGCGGCGCGGGGGCTGCTGGGCCGGGCCGAGCCG
>VXAA01000170.1:0-10575 GCA_013399115.1 Anseranas semipalmata | reverse complement strand
ATCTCCCACACCTGGAGAAAAGACTGAGTTAAATCACTGAAACAAGGTTCAAGAACATGAAAATTCGCATAGGTGTGATTCAGTACTTTTTTTGATCCTGAGGCTGTATGTTAATGTCTAACCTAGTACAGCTGTTTGCTGCCACAGAAGGGCATTTCTGGTTTTTATTTTCTCTTGTTCTCTCAGCCCTAACTGCTCCATCACTAGTGTTTTCTACAAGCTGAGTCAAGTTAGTGATAAATTTATCTAATGGAATTGTTCTTCAGTGGGTTAGCTTTCCTGTGGATCAGGTGTTACAATAGCACACAATTAATGTGGTTAATTAGTTGATTCAATGGAAAAAGCTGAAACTATTCTGTAGGCAGCCACTAAATTACACCAAATTAGATAAAATGTAAAATTGAACATTTTGACAAGGCAGGTGTTTGGAACAACATCACAGGGGAGTGTGAAGATAGTGCCAGCACCTGAATGTGGTGGTGATGGTGAACTAATTAGCCTCCTGTAGTCAGGGTGGCCAGTGCGAGACATCTCTGAAGTGACTGCAACTGTTAGCCAGTGTACTATGGCCTCAGTTTCTATAGAGTGCTTTATAGACAAATGGATCATGCTCTGAGCACGATTCTCAATTAACATGTGCTAAAGTCATGCTTTCTGGAGTGTCACACTGTTCAGGTACAGGTGGAAGTCCAGTAGTGGAGAGCAGGATGCAAGACATGAGTGCAAACCCCTCTTCACTAGTAGTTTCAATGATCACTGATTGTGAACTGGGCTAATCTTTGTGTTCTTCTGCAGCTGGATTTGACAAGTGTGATAGTACCTGAAGGCAGAAGGTAGAAATCTGTGCTTCACAGTTCAACGCTGAATTCAGACTGATTTCTGACAGGTTTATAAAGCTGCATTTTTCCTCAAGAATAACTCTATCCCTATTTTAAGAGCAATTAGATGAGCAGTTTCTGATCTCCATTCATTTGTTGTCTGGTAGGTGCTTTCTTACCAGCCTTCTAGTGTGTGTAGTGACTGTGTTTGATGTACTGGGACTATAAGCTTAATACTAATTAGGAGAAGAAATTACTTTCAGGTTTAAAACAGCTTATCTCCTCTCAGAGATGCTTGATGCGGTATTCAGGCAGAACTGCAGTGAAGACAAATTTGTAAAAGGGAGAACTGGACATCTTTAGGATATACTAGTAAATGCAGGTGTCTTCATTCTTTCCTCCAGTCAGTTCCTTGAACTTTCAAAGATTACTTACAAGGTGGAAACTTCAGAATGTTTCTGATTGTAATTATTAGGAATATCAAACAATTTTTGTTACTGATGTTTTGCCTAGTGATAAGGGGTTGGGTTTGACTTCGTGTTGTCTGTCGTTGGCTCAGATTTTTTGCTGTTAGGTACCAATTGAGGATCTGTGACTAGAAAAAGATAAGTAACAAATAATGCTGTAAAATGACAGCATTTATTTACTCATCTTGAATGTCAGAATGCCAAATGCTGGTTTAACAGCTGAAGTATTTTACTTTTTTCTTAGTTGTTCCAGTTTTCACTTTAATTCTGCAGTCATGTTTAGAGCTGACTCACAAGCATGAACACGTGGCTGAAGAACTTGCCAGTTACCTTGTTTAGACAGGGCTGTAGTTAAATGCGATGCTATATGAATATGTCTGTGGAAGTTGGTATTCAATACTTAGTGCCTTTGCTCTAAATTCTCTTCAACACAGCTGATAAAAATGGCTGAAAATGGAGATGGTGAAAACATGTCTATCTTGGAAAGCAAAATCTGCCAGCAAATTGAGGTAAGTTCAATTTATATACAATAGCACACAATTAGATGTAGTTTTTAGAGACTAATTGGTAGGGACTTGGCTAACGGAAAGTTAACTTCATAGAGAGTTAGACTTGAATATTCATCTCTGTTTAAAAAAAAAAAAAAAAAAAAAAAGTCCGTCAAGTCTATGACAGGTATTTAATACGTTATAATCATTCATTGTGGTAGTCTAAGTTGGAAGTTAACGTTTGTCTAAGGTTGCCTGTAAGACCACCACAAAAACAAAAGATTTAACTTGCCAACATTTTAGGTATTACAGCAAACAAATGTATCATTAAACAATTCACTACTGTGTTCATTGGGGTTATTCTTTGTATGCAAATAGGAAGATGCATTTTAATTCTGTATGACAATTTTGGGGAAAAATCCTACTCGCTACTAAACTTTAGTGTCTACTTTACAATCACTATTTCTTTCTTGAGAGGCTTGGAGGATTACCCTACAATGGATACAATGCACCACTTAATATCCAGAACAAAACCTTCTTCCTGAAGGACAAAAATATATCTGTATGTGAATCCATCGGCATATGGAGCTATAGTCATTTTTTATGAAAATAAATGAGACTGGGGATAAATAGTTGACAAAGCTAGACTTGTGGTAATGTGAGCTTGACATATGCTCTTGCATACTTCCACTGGCTCTTTCTAAAGCACAATGATCCTGGTGGACACACTTCCATTTATTTTGTGGCTTCAAGTATTTGATCCTAGTTAGATGACCGCTAGTAAGCAAAAGAATCTGATGAACTCGTCTATGTCATACTGAATTAAACAACTGGTCAACTATGTGACACTGCTCTTCCCATGCCAGACACAATCAAAATGAGAACACAATAAATGAAAATATAAAGTAATAAAAATAATCTTACAGTATTTTTTTGAATGAGACCTAGAAACTCTAGCCTACATAGAGGACTTCTCAGTGTGGTAAAGATACTATTCTTGCCTTGTACATTAATAAATAAATAAAACCTGAATTCGTTGGTAATAAATTTCACTGGTGACTCTGTAGATCTTGATCAGCTTGATGAATTATGTTATATGAGTATCTGTTGTTACGAATTGTTAACAGAGTAAGCCTCGTGCCTTTCCTAAGCAAAACTGCAGTCTATCTAGCTTTGCCTGATTACAGTCCCATTGGATGAAGCAGGTTTTTTTTAACAGCTTACTTGTTGCAGCTAACTTTTGGAAGTGTCCTGTTAAAGCAGGAAGTAGGAATGTGAGAATTGCATGAATCTGATACAAATAACAAGTAGAATTTCAAATGTTTCCAAAACACTTTTTTTTTTTCTTTCCAGTACTATTTTGGGAATCACAATCTACCAAGAGACAAGTTCTTAAAGGAGCAGATCAAATTAGATGATGGCTGGGTGCCTTTAGAAGTAATGATCAAATTCAACAGGTAAAACAAAGTACAACTAACCTGGATGGAAGGGTAACTTTCAGCTACGTAAATCTGTTTGGGGCCAAATGTCCCTGGTCTGCACATACAGTTCTTGTTGCTGTTTTAACATTCGGCTTCAGCTTTGGCTGTATATTTTTAATAACCTCTGTCTCCTTACTCAACAGGTTAAGTCGCCTTTCTAAAGATTTTGGTGTTATAGTAGAAGCACTAAGAAAATCCAAGACTGGTCTAATGGAAATAAATGAAGACAAAACTAAGATCAGGAGATCCCCAAATAAACCCCTTCCTGAATTAAATGACCAGTACAAGGCTGCAATTAAAAACAGATCTGTATATGTTGTAAGTAAACCTCTTCTTTGCTCTATGCTGTTCCACATGACTTCGACTGAAAACCATCTAACCAAATTAAAGCTTGGTTTAACTCATACTAGATAGTCAGGTGGTTATTTCCAATGAAGTGTCACAATTTGTCGGATATAATTGAAGTTTTGTTCTGTCTTGCAGAAAGGCTTTCCGGTAGATGCAACTCTTGATGATATCAAAGAATGGCTTGAGGATAAAGGTCCAGTTGAAAACATTCAAATGAGGAGAACTCTGCAGAAAACATTTAAGGTAGCTCTTGCAATGAACAATTAGACCTGGGGCAGGGATGCCTTCTGGAGAAAATTCTGTTCAATTACTCTTAACACTGAATGTCTCTTATTTAACAGGGATCAATATTTGCGGTTTTTGATAGTGTTGAATCTGCTAAGAAGTTCATAGAGATCCCAAACCAAAAGTACAAAGACACAGAGTTGATAGTGCTTTTCAAGTAAGTCGACTTACCTGATGTATGAACTAATAATAGTCAAGGGTGGATTTAAATTTATATACTGTTTTACAGGTATCAATAGCACAGACCTTTGGAGAGTAGCATATCTCAACTGCTAAAGATAGCCTCAACTGTTTATTGGCTACTCCTGTCTTTATAAAGTAATTGTAATGGAATAATCTAAGTGGTATTAACTTAGTTTACATTCTGTTGAAGGGAAGAATATTGTACAAAAAAGAATGAAGAAAGGAGACAAAATAAAGTAGAGGCCAAAGCAAGAGCTAAACAGTAAGTCATTATCAATAGAAGTGCCTGGTTTTTATCTGACCACAGGTGAACCAACTCTTAACTAATCTTAATTTCTCTACAGGGAAAAAGAAGAAAAACAGAAAAAAGCAGCAGATGCTGAGATGGTATGGATTTCTTAAATGTCTACTTCAAAACTATCCAATTTGTGTTTTCATAGATTTTCATTAACAAACATGCTGCTGCAGCTACGTGTTGTAAAGCTAACGTGGGATATTTAGAGCTTTAAATTCTACTGTAGAGCACTTTCTTGAAAGTCATTTCAGCTTTTACAACTAACCTGTTTTGTCATGGTATTGTGTCTTAATTTCAAGAGGCTGATTTTGTTTAAAGGATCATATCCTGGATTTGAATTACTAGGTATGTTTACCTGTTCAGAAGGGATCCTAAATGCATCAATGAGATGATCATTCCTCTGTGCTACTTATACGATCCTGAAACAATTTAATTGATATTATATGGATTTTTCAACTAGAGGTCAGCCTTCAGGAAATTGTTTTGTAAAATTTCAAGAGTGCAACTATCTTAGGGGAAAGGAGTCCTAAGTTCCACACAAGTGTATCATAGTAAGCGAAGAAAAAAAAAAGTTGAGGGGCACCATGCAAGACTTGGACATGAGAATAAGTTATGTAGCAAGAATGACTGATTGGTTTACTACTGGTGTTAATAGGGTTGACTTTGGTTGCTTATTAATTACTAGCATGTTTTAATAGTATGATTGAGCTGGGAAAAAAGGAATATTCAAAGCTTGACTGTTCAATAAAAATGTCTTTATTTAGAAGTCTCTAGAAGAAAAGACAGGATGTCTTTTGAAGTTTTCTGGGGATCTAGATGATCAAACATGCAGAGAAGATCTCCATACAGTATTCTCTGATCACGGAGAGATCAAATGGATACACTTTGTAAGAGGTGCGAAGGAGGTCAGTATAATCTTTGACTTGGAGTTAAGATCTTGGTATTAGAGTCTAAAACTGAATGATTAAATGCATGTGCTCCTATGTCAAGTAAATAATTATTTTTTTTGTTTTCTTTTTTTAATTTGACTTGTGGAACTGCAGAATATTTAGAGAATGAAATCATTCAGTTGAATTCTTTCAAAAGCATGGGTAAAGGTTCCAGCCTCGTCAGCTGATTAGTTCAGAACTGAGACTGAGAATGCTTGTTAGGACAGTCTGAGGGTTTTGCTTCAGTCTGGATATTGCACATCATGCAAGCATAATGAACTTGCTGAGGTACCTAGCAGGATACGTTGTTCATCATTCTAGCTGAGTGTTTTCACAGTAAGATTCAAATGCAAACGCCGTTTTTCTTTTTAAGGGAATTATCCTGTTTAAGGATACTGCAAAAGAAGCTTTGGAAAAAGCCAAAGAAGCACATAATGGAAACTTACAGCTTCGGAACAAGGATGTTACTTGGGAATTGCTAGAAGGAGATGCAGAGAAAGAAGCTCTGAAAAAAATATTGGAAGATCAGCAGGAATTGTTGAAACAGAAAACAAAAGGTCCTCTTATTGGTTGAAGCATTTACAGTGTCCTATGAGTGGCATTTTGTGAAAATAAAATAGTGAATACATAATAACCACTGACTGACTATAAAGCATTCTTTCGAGCTTGCCAATTAAAAAGACAACTGATACAAAGTTCCTGTCATCTTATATTCCTGCAGGACGCAAACTTAAAGGAAAAGGAAGAGGAGGGAAGATGCCTCAAGGCACACACAAAGGGAAGGTACAGTTTCAGGGCAAGAAAATAAAGTTTGACAATGAGGAAGAAGGCGAAGATGATACTAAAACAGGTATGTCATTCTGCACTGGATACAGCTTCTTTACTGCACAGAGCTATTTTATGGAGAAGTTTTTATTTCCTACAAATTTTTCAGATTTGGACCTATATTGTAGTATTTCTGTCCTCTGTCAATATGTCAATACCAGTAAAGTAACTTCAAGGGTCCTCTGCTCAACTTCTTCCAGAAGTTGAAACTGTCTAAAATGTGTATTAAAAGCCTATTGAAATAATTAAAATTATTATTATAAGGCTGTACTGCAGGGCTGTTCAAAGCATTCCACATTGAAGATGAGGGTTGTCAGCAACATTTGCCACCCCTGTACACCTTGAGGATACAATAAGACCAATAGTTCTGGATAGTGGTGTTTAGCTCAGGGAAGGTGAAGATCTAAGCTTTCTGTTCATTAGATACAGCACCTGCTTAACAAAACCCATTCAAACCTACTCCTGCTGGATTTTTTTCCTTTATCTTCTTACCTGCCCTAGTGCTGGAACTTGCACAGGGAAGATATTCTTCAAAGTAAATATTTTAGAACACCTAGAAACTTTAAGTCACATAATAAGTAAACCTTCTATCATAGCAGTGGCTGTGGATTAACTAGGACCCATCCTTGTGCATACATATTAGGAACACTTTTAAGAGTATTTTAGCTTTTTTTTTTTCCCAGAAGATTTGGGGTAATATATAAAGGCTTTCCGTTACCATAAATGACTATGTATTCAATCTTGCAGAACCAGTAAGTCCTAAGAAGAGACCATTAGAGGAAACGGAAAAAGAAGAACCTGCACCAAAACAACTGAAAACAGAAAATGGAGATGGAGATCAGTAATACTAAAATAAAAATATCATTGTTTTTATTAGTCCATTTTAAATAGATTTTAAAGATATGCCTCAGTTCAGGAGTTTCTTGGCAGAAAATCTAATGAAATCCACTTCAATGTCAACCTACAATGAGAAGAGAGCTTCATTGTGTTGGGTTACAGCTTTTTTTTTTTTTTTTTGTTAAGCAGCATGCTTAATTTTAAGATGCCACTCTGGAAAATTATTTTGTATTTATAGTTTTGTTTATACTGTCAGATGCTCTCAACTTCTCCGGCACCTCATTCAACTGTAAAAGGTTCCTGACTTTGTAACCTCAAACATCTATTAAATAGCAGCTGCCAATAAATTCAGAACTTAAAACTGCTCATTACCGATCCCTCTGTTAAGTTTCCTTCAGTATAATTCATTTACCTCCCTAATACAAGACAGCATTTTCTCAGTGTTGTTAGGTTTTATACTTACTGATTTCTTCTTATGGAACTTGTATGATGCTGGTAGGTCATATTTAAGTTCTGTGAACAGTACAAAAAATTACATTGTTACACTACAAGGAGTGTTAGTCAATCAACTTACACCCTATATCCATGGTCTTCTGTTGCCCACCTTGTTGTGAGCCCTTGACTGGATAATTGTTTTGACCTCTGCACTAGATTATGACTGAACATTTAAACCAACCACATCAGACAGTAAGTGGATGGCCAAGATGCAGAAATACATCTCGAGCATTTGTGCAAAGTTCATGTCTTAAGTTGTATGACTCTATAAAGCACATAGCTGATGGTACTTAACAATCAGGAAGATAACTGAACAACTGCCAAAAATATTTAGGTGACTAAGGACAGGATGCTAAATCTAGTCCAGGAAGAAATTTAACTCTTCCTCTGAGCTTTACTCATCAAGTGTCTACTTCTTAGGTTCCAACCAGGTAGCAAGTTAAAAAAAACAAACAAACCTGTGTCATTTTCACTGTAAATCACACTTAAATTTATCTCTAGATGTTAAGTCTGACTAGTATTGTCTTACAGCTATTAGCTCCCAAGAAAATGCTTTCTCTCTAACAAGTCATTCTTACCTGCTATGACTTCCATTTTTACTTCCCATTCATCTGCTTTCTTCTGAATGTGCTACAGTATTAAACAGATACAGATATGTTTAAAAGCTGGTTTCTACAGTCTTAAAAACACCTACACGGCTGTACTAATTTAAGAAGTCTCCTGTGCCTTTGTTTTTCAACTTAAAATATTACACAAAATAACAGGTATTCTTTGACAGTAGTATTTACCTGAAATAGGCACACACCATAGAAATGTGAACAGATCAACGAAGCTAAAGACAACATGACTAAATACCAACTATTTATTTAAATGCTTACCCTGCTAAAATGAAGGACTTACCTGCCGTGTTGAAGTTTTGTGAAGGGAATATACAGCTGTTTTTGCCATTCGTAAAGCAGTTTTCAGAAAAATCATATCCATCCCTAAATGAGTGTTGAAATCATTAGAATAGCTAAATATAAACTTAAACTAAAGATTTTAAAGATCTGCTTCATGCTTCAATTTTTCTGAAGCACTAGCTCATTTGAGGAACAACACTGAATACGTTAAGGTACAGAAAGTATTTATGCAACTTTCCCAATTGCTTTTAGTAAGAGAGAAAAATAAGGGATATGAAATTGCTAGTATTTTTTATATGAAACCCAGTGATTGCTAGCTATTAGCATTGAAGTGATTAATCTCTCTACTTATAAAACTGATTTCAGGTCAGCAAAACTCTGTTAGGTCCCATGTCACAAGAGATGTTTCATTAAAAGTGTCTCCCTTGATATCATTTCTAACCAACTTCCAGAATTACAAACCTTTATTATGTTTGGTACCAAAAGGAGGGTTCATGATAACTGTGTCAAAAGTCTCTGACATGCTGTCAGATAAAGAACAGACATCACACTGAACCATGTCAACGTTCGTGAGCTCAAAGTCTTCAAGATTGCTATTAAATATTTCCAGTGCTTCTGCATCTATGTCAAACCCCACACACAATCTATTAAAAAAAAAAAAAAGCCACATTAACGTTCTGCAAAATAACACACTTTAAGTTCTATAGCAAAGTTTTGAAAAGGAGTGGCATGAACATGTTTTAACTAGGAAACAAAACAGGCGTACACTACAAATTCGGTACTTATAAAAATATGAGCAGCTCTGTTGCCTTCTTTCAATATCTTTTTAAAGTTTATGAGAGAAGTTTCATGTGTTCATTTAGTGCTTCAGAAGAAAACAAATGTTATTGTTTGTTTTGAGACAACTGTCCATCTCTCCTGCTATTTGAATGGTTATTGATCATCTAAACATAGTAAATGGCCTGATTATACACCAGATTAGATACTTAAGATTAGTTTAGTTCAGTACTATGTTCTAATCTTACTTTCTACTCTGTTCTATAGCAGAAAAAAAGACCAGAACTTAGTATTTACTTACCCTGCTCCTAACATTGCACTTCCAATGCTGAGCATGCCACAACCACATCCTAAATCTGCAACTGTTTTGTTTTCAATATCATCGAAAGTATTGTGAATTGTGTAAAGCATACATGCTGAGGGGAGGAAAAAAACACAGTAATATCAAATATGCATCCAGTTAATCAACAGAAACTACTTTCTTCTGCCTTCAGAAAACTCTGAACCGAAGGTTTTTTGTCATGCAAAATTAAGCTCGTGTTCTCAGTGCCTGTAATTATCTCTTTCATTTTTATGTGAAAACAAGTCAAGTATTTTGTCAAGTAATAAAACTGTAGATTTTTGGTCTGGTGGAGAGATTTCACATAGATCAGTGAATATTAAGTTTGTGGAAAAAGTATGCCTCTAATTTGTGGGGGAGGAGGGTCAATAGAAACATTAAGCTCAAGATATTGGAAAAAATCAGATTTAAGGTACAGATGAGTGTATTTGCACTACTGCTTTTTGTGTGTCATGAAATATGACAATTTCAGCTTTCTCATTTACAGATTAAGATGCTTCTATCACAATGTACTTTTAAATCAATTTACTCTAATTTTGGATCATAAATTAACAGTACAGTTTTAATGAAAATAAATCAACATCATAAAAAATAATGGATTCTCATTTCTGCTGGATAAAATTTTCTCAACTATTTCTAGTGTGAAGGCTTTAAATGAGATACTGCGGTAGAAACAAAAAGCACTTAAAAAAACTTAGGAAGAACTAGTAAAGGAGACAAGTTACAACATTGCTGTAAGTCAACCTCTACCTGCGATATGAGGTCTTGTTGGATACTGTTCAAGGAGTAGTTTTGGACTTTCGAAGGTATCAACCTGTTGAAGACAGCTTTCCAGTTCTTTAAGCTTTAATTTCTTCATGTTTGTAGTTGGACTCGATGATCCTCATGTGGCCCTTCCAGCTCTTCTGTGATTCTAAGAAAAATAACGTGTAATCAGCTGCAAGAACATAAATAAACCACCGTATTGTCTTAAGAAGGTGTTCTGCGCTTAAAACCCCACTGTGTCCCGTAGCAGCTCCTAGGTGACTTCACGCAGCCCTGCTCAGGGACCCCGCTCACGGTGCGGGGCCCGATACCGCCAGGACGCTCACGGGCCGCGCCGCCGCTG
>VXAA01000169.1:439029-475098 GCA_013399115.1 Anseranas semipalmata | reverse complement strand
CCTCAACAGACTCCAGGAATCTCATAGCATACAAGGTAGCTGGAAATTGTTTTTTCAAAACTTCTGTGAATTTTTCTCAGTGTACCTTACAACCTGGGATGGGAAATCCAGTACTGGAATTAGGACTGATTTAGCTTGTACTTTAACCATGTAAAAAAAATCCTGATGTCTCCACAGTCTCTTGTGACTTTTGTCCACTCTTTAGCAGTCAAGCTTTTTCAGCCATGAAAAATCTTGAAGGTACAGCTGTGCTTTGCCACACTTCTGTCTCTGTAGGAAATAGCAGAATGGAGAGAAAAGTTTCCTGTGGCAGAGCCATTAATCAGAAGTTGTGCCTGTTTATATCCTCTACAGTAGTGGAACATTCAGAAAAGGGTAGGCTTGCCATTTCCTGATATTCTAAGGTAATATGCTTGAAGGCACACAGCAACCTAGCCTTAGGAAAATACACTTTCTAAATGTTTACAGCTTTTTTGTACCCTGTACCAAAGAAGGAAAGGAGCACACAGACACAGCTTTTCCTTCATGAGTCATCTTACTCCTTACAGTTGTCTCTTTGATAAAATTATTTGCAAAGAGACTTAAAACTGTTTTATTCAAAGTGACACAGTTTATTTGAAATCCGAAAAATCGTGAGTTAGCTTCTGCTTCTTGTACATTGATATATTTATACCTATCTTGCTTTAGAGTCAATTTGAAGGACAGATGCAGAGTTTGTGAACATGAGCGCTGCACCACTTTGGAGTCACACTAAAGTTTGTACTGAAGAAAATAATATTGTGCCCTTTCAACAAGCATTGTGGAAAGTACAGTATCTGCATGTCTCTTGATCATCTGTCCCAGAGCAAAGTTCAGTAGGTTGAGGAAGTATTGTTTAAGCGCAATTGATCTAAAAATATATCAAAAGGAAACAACTGTATGTGAACAAATTATGGAAAGGCTTTATATAGTCTTGTTGATGTCTATGCATACATAAACAAGGAAGTTGGACCTTATGACATGGTTATTTCTGGAAAACTGAAAGGCCTGACTGTTACTGTTGCACCATGCGCAGAGCCAGGCAGTTTCTCCAGAAGAAGCTGAGTGGAATTAAGAACCCCAAAATAAGAACTATTTTTATAGTCTCAGGAACTTTTTGTTCCAGGTTTTGCCTCCATGCAAATCAATGGCAAATCACATGTTGATCTCAGTGGGATCAGGCTTAAGATTTTTGTTTCCCTCCCCACCCCACCACTTTTTTGTAACCAAAAAACGCTTATTTTCTTTTCCAGAGAATACTTGTTCTAATCATAAGCCTGAGGACATGACAATCCTTAGTGATTTCTGGCAGGTCTTAACAGAGAATATTCCCAAGTTTTTGATGTCAGTTGACTTCTTCAGAAGAAAGAGTAAAGTGTACTTACTGTATCTACAGGAATAAATAAATCTGAAAGGGAGTACTAAGTCAGTTTGCTCTCTGTATCATGGGTCATTATTACCCAGTTACCCCTGTACAGAATATTTGGTGTCCAATTGCAGTAGTAAGCACCTAAATGTGTGCTCAGCTGCAACACTCTTCAACTTGACTTGAAGACCTCAAGAACTAAAGATGCCATTGAGAATTCCCATGGTAATTTAAGTTATAAACAACTTGTTATTTAATGTGCCTTGTTTCCTACCTGAACTTTGTGTTTACACTAAAGAACCCTATAGGAGCCAGTACTTTCTGTGAAACATTAAGTCAAGGTTGTTAATAATGTTAATAAATGAACTTTAAGTCTTTTCTTCAAACATCTCACTGTAAGACATTTTCTCTTCATTTTGTATGCTTTTTGTATTCTGTTTTGAAAACACTCTGAAATGTGAAACTTAGTCTGTTGTTTCACTGGAGGTTTCACCAGTGTTGCATATACTTGTATAAAGCTTTTTTGCTGTTCACAACATAAATATCTATACATGCAAGGATCATATTAGTTGGTTTTTTCTTTTTTTTTTTTTTTTTTTGTAATGCTAACTACCTTTCAGAGCATGCATTTTTGAGAGAGGAGATTTGGCTGCTGGTGGAGCTTTTAGATCTAATCCTTTTGCATTTGGCTATATTAATGCATGTTTAATCTGAATGGGATTAGTTTATTAACTGATCCAAATCGTTGTATTTGGCTATTTTCAGCTTTCATCCTCACTTACATTTTTATTAATCTCACAAATATTATTATTATGGGTGTTGATATTTATTTCAAAATTGGTGATGAAAATGGTAAGCCCTAAAGGACATTTATGTTACAAGCCTCCATTCATTATTACTTTGTTACATCTTTCTGGTTTTAGTCCATTTAACATATTTTATTTATTTGTGTTGTGGTAATTTTCATAATTTGAACATCATACACTATTAAGTCAAGTGCTCTCCACAAATATATTATATCTATACAATTACTTTCATCAGCCAAACTTCTGTCTCATCAAACAATGTAATAACTTTATTTTACAAGATCTATTTGCCGCAAAACTGTTGACTGATGTTAATTATATTCCTGTACTTTATGTCTTTATTCATATAATTTTATAACAGCTTTAACATTTCATTATCTGGAAGTAACGTCAGCCTAACTACCCATTAGCTCTCTGAGTCATCCTGCTAGCTTTTGTTTTTGTTGGCACAACATTAGCACTTTTCCCGTGAAATGGAATTTCCCTAGAATGCCTTAATGTATTAACATAAACATGATTCGTTCGAAGGCCTTCTTGGTATTAGTTCTCAGGTGTAAGGTAGATGGATTGGCTGATTTTAAAGTGTTTATTTCTAGTACCTGTTGTATAACATCCTGCTTGGTTACTAAGCGATTGGAAAATAACTTTGTCATCATCATGTGACATAAGAACATCTTTCCAAATATAGAATAGAAATGTTTCTAAAAAATTTTTGTCTCTCCTATTAGAAAATTGTATCATTTCCATCTAGCAAAGGGTTTAGATTACTGCTATGACTATTGTAGTCTTGGTAACATTTTTTAAATACTTTGTGCTGCATTGGTCCTGTCAGCTGTGGCCTTTCTGCTCATGTTTCTAGCTTGCCTTATCAATTTTTGCCCTTCATGACTCCTAATTCATATAGATTATCACTGTTTCTCTTTAATCTTCATTTATCATGTAATATTTTTTATTACTAACTACTGCTCACACTTGAGTAGTGAAACAGAACACCATTTTGTAGCCAAAATTATCCTGTCCTTGACTGTGGAATTACAACTTCTTGACCATCCTAAGAATTCTAGTTAAAAAACTTCTCACTTGATTTTCCCACATCAATTTCAATCATCATTTTAATTACTCTGTTAGGATACTATAGTTGCAAGTTACTGACAACTGTGACACATGAACCACACTCCTGGCTTTATGCTGGACTGTGTCCCTCATCTCTCCCACTCATTCTGCCCATTCAGTGTTTTCTCTGTTTTTTTGTTTTTTCTTTTTTTAGCATTTAAATCAGGTGAATCGTTGCACAATGTTCACCAGTAATAATAATGGTGTCATTCTTTTCCACTGGTGATAATTCCATGTTCTCTGGCTTATTACCTCTACCAGCCTTAAAATGTAAATGTCATCTTTTAATACCCCTTACCACAGTAATTCAATGTCTTCAAGGACTGTTTGAGCATGCACTCACTGTGTTTGCCTTCTTACCAGCCTCCTCCTTCACCTGTTTGCTGCTGGTGTTCTCCGTTTCTCTGTGAGCAATGTAGTATGTCAGATGAGTCAAGAAAGAGGTAGCACTTGCATCATCCTCCTTTAGTTTTTCTAAGAGGTCAGATTACCGTGGGGAGTGGATTTTTATGAAAGCCCTGTTGGTGAAGTCTTCCCAAGTCATGCACTTATGTCTGCTACCTGACTATACTTACTCAGAGGGTAATGCCTTCTGTTCCAGAAGTGGTGCTGCAAAAAGGAGATTTCAGATATCATAACACTAGATTCTCCATGAAAAATTTTCACCAGCATGCCTTCCACACCGGTATGCCAGTAGAAATCAAAACTAAATTTCAGTTTTCTGTTGGTTTTTTTTTTTTTTTTTTTAGTTTTTTNTTTTTTTTTTTTTTCAGCTGTTCCTCCTTTTAATTCTGTGCATTATGCCTCTGTGTCTGAGACTCCTGCGTATTTGGAAGATGTATCATCTTTTTATTGTAAACTATTACACATATTTATTTCCTGTTTTAGAATAGGGCGTGGTAAATTCAAAGGGATGATATGAGTGTTGAGGGAACTATAGCATCTAGCTGTAGATGTTAGTTGTATTAAAGATTGCTCTCCAGGAGTAGAGCACACTGCATATTTTGCAGTGAGCATTCAAATTTGTTCAGCATTCAGAAGCAGTAGCCAGTTGGAGGTGATAAACAAAAAATGTGGCTTGAGCATATGTCCTTGCTTCCATATTTTAAATCAGATACCTTCTAAGGGCAGGGCCCTTAGTGCAATTCTCCCCTCTGACTTTCTCTTTCCTTCCTGAAATAAAATTGTCGCTGCACTCTCCTATCTGCAACAGGTATGACCAGCAAAAACAGTGTTTCCTTAATACATGTATGTTGCAATAACACTTGCGGGGTTTTTAATTATTATTTTATTTTAGTAATATTCCTGCTTAGACCTGCCAATTAGCACAGGCTAAAGAAGAAACTGGAAGTAAAGAATTATTTCTTTCCATAGGTTTTCCTATCTAGAGAACTGAAATACTGATGGATGAGAGCTGAGAGGAAGAGAACTGACAGAATTCAGCTGCACCTATTCCTTCGTGGGCTTATAGTCTGTCTTGTAACTGAGGAAGGAGAAAAACATCATCCAAAAGAAACTAGAATGTACAAATAACTTTAAATACAGGCTTTTCTTTCTCTAATTCCTAGTTAGTTTGTGCTCTGTTTAAAATGGACATCTTATCATCTTATTATACAGATTTCACCTAATATTTTCCAGTGACAGAAACTCAAAACCCAGTGATGACTGAGTGTCACACATTTGACCTGTGGTCAAAATGATTCGGTCCAGATCATGTTGCTAAAGAAATCTTCAGATCTCATGAGTGCATAAGAACATCTATTGCCTTCCAGAATAAAGATCACAGAAGTACTTTGTGTAAAAGCAAGTATAGTCCTACTGTAGCAGCAGTATTTTATTTGACATGATAAATGCAGAAAAAGTACTAAGAAAGAGTCACAGTGATGGAGCCACAGTTTTTCTGAATCCAGACTTGTTTGGATGTTTTGAAAGAGAAAATGAAATTGTCACATGGTTGCTGATTACATAGTGAGTGAATTGTTTCTAAGTACGTGTGCCTGGGGAGATAGACTCTGCAGCTGGGAAATCCCCAACATGTGACTGGTACAGCTGTGTTTGATAGTGTGATTAAGCTTTACTGCAGACCTGAGTATTTCACCGTGTTGCATCTGTACCTGTGGGTGTCTGCCTGTTGCAGCATTCAAGTAACTGCCAAATGTTCCTGGTCTTTCAGAATTTGCATCAGCATTTGAACATCTGAGTTCCTTGAACTGTACTAATCTTTTGCTGATAAAGCAATGAGGAAATAGAGTCCCAAGTGCAGTGAAGAAGAGATTTCTCTTTACAGGTGAATATAGTATCTTAAAGTCATCTGCATTTGTGCCATGCTGCCAAAGGACATAAATAAATGGTTAGGAAAAGGAGAAGCTGGGACTTCTGCTTTTCTTCAAGCTATTTTTATGCTTATCCATCCAAATCTTGTTCATGTGTTTTCTCCCCCTGTGGCATCTTGTCAACAATTGAGATGGTGAGTTGTCTGGGATAGGAACTCTTTGTTACTTACTCTACAGTGCCAAGGGTAACAGGACTCAATTCCTTATGGGGTTTATAAGGCTTTTTGTAATATAAATTTGTGATTTCAACTAATGGTTCATTGGATGACTCATTCTGACCCATTGCATTGTCTAATACGTCAAAGCATTAGGTACTGGGTCATGCAAACTGTCCCATGTTCACATGGGAAAAGGGAGATGCTGCTCCATGACTCTGAAGCGACCCCTAGTAGGGTTGCAAAACAGGCATCTAGCTGCACGGTTGAAGGTTTGGATCATTAACAACTGCAAAGCATCAGTGTGATGACTTCACCTGTTTAGCTGTCAAACTTTTTCACAGTTGTGCCACTCCCTGGAGATTTTCTAACACACTGTGGGCTTCAGTGTCTCTCCCAGATATGAGCTCATAGCACAACCTGGTAGTGAGCAGTCAGGTCCATGACATTGCAATAAATCGTCTCTCCTTGATTTTAGGATACCAGTTATATGGTCCCTAGGATACTGTGATCCCTGACCAGAGCAAGCTACTAAGAAATAATTCATATAGAATAGAACAGTTCAGTCAGAAGGGACCTACAAAGACCATTGAATCCAATTGCCTGACCACGTCAGGGCTAACCAAAAGTTAAAGCATATTAATGAGGGCATTGTCCAAATGCCTCTTGAACACTGACAGGCATGGGGCACCAACTACCTCACTAGGAAGCCTGTTCCAGTGTTTGACCACCCTCATGGTAAATAAATTTTTCCTAATATCTGATTTAGGGGGAAAAAATGCATTGAAGCACTATTTTACAAAGTCTTATAACTTGTGAGGAAAAAATGCATGATTTTTCATTGTAAAATATTTGCAAGATGGTGTCTTTTGAAAATACATTTAGCCTTTGCTTCTCAGATTTATCATGTTTCCTTTAAACGTATGATGTCCTGGTAGAATCTGTTATGGCTCTGATCTTTCTCTTCCATCTCAGCTCTGCTGATCTTGGGTTTGGATTATAATGGTGCTGCTTTGATCGTCCTGCCAAAGCTTTGCAAAACTTTTAAAACACGTTTTCCTCTTGAGGTGTGTTACCTTACATTTTCTAAGACCAAGTAGGGCTGATATTTAGTAGTTGTTTCAAAATGGGTAATGGGGAAGATATTGCTTGAGAGGATTTTGGTCTAGCGTTTGATTTAATGCCTGCAATTTGTCACATGTTGTGATGCAAACATCTGCGGTGAAATGCTGTAGCATGTTAGCCTTCCCTAATTCTAAATGTAAATTGTGTTTGTAGACAAAATTTAATGTTTGTACTCAGGGTTGCTTGTGCTCAGTTTTACATTCTAAGTGGCAGAAAGTTAGTTGTACAAACAAATGCCTTTTTTTTTTTTTTTAATATAGAACTAGATTATTTATAGATTGCTATATTCCTTATTCATGCAATGTTTTTTTCTTTCTTTTTATATTTAAAATAATCGTCCCTTTATGAGGCCTTCAGGGATCTGATACTTCAGAAGTCTAATTATTCTCTGCTGTCACTCATTTCGTAATGAACAGCAACCTATGCCTTGGTAGATCTGCTTAATTAGTCAAAGGATAGCAAGAGATGACACATGTTTGATAGAGCATGTAGTAAGGATTAGCACAACAGCAAAAAAAAAAAAATATCAAGAGCTATTATTATTCCCCTGATTAGTTCCTTTCTAATTTCCATATGTTTTATATATTTATAAATGTGCTGTATTTGAGGATGTAGTCAGATAAATGGTCAGAATGGGTTTATGAAAGTGAGTCATATACTGAATTGCTGTACACGGGCAGTGTGTGTTCAGTGTATTTGGACTGTGCCTTCCTTTATTGGTTTGCCATCCATTCTTCTGTAGGAATCTGAGTTAAAAGAGATTATTTGGGGTGCAAATCAGTTAAGTAGATATGGTGTTGCAATGTAGCTGTATGGACTTGAATGGAAAATTATATAGTTCAGTTAAATTCCACAGATAAGCCATCATTCAGTGCTAAATTAGGCTGCATCCCCAGAATCTTTGAGATGGAATTGAGATGAAGAGATAGTTGGTGACAAAAGCAAAGCGCATGCTCCCCGCGTCTTATTTGCTGGTCATGAGACGGAGAATGTGCTCCCTTCCCAGTTTTCTGTGGTTGTATGCAAGTGTTGTAGATTAAGGACATATTACCTCCCCAGATTTGTGTTGAGATCCATAAAATGAAGTTGGGGTTGGGGACAGCGCCTCTGTGACAGCTCACAAGAGCCAGAGCAGCAGTCTGGCTCGTGCTTTCCTGTTATTGGCGCTAGGTATGGGAAAACTGCCACAGCTGGAGTCTGGGGAGGGCAGGCATCCCAGACAAAAATCTGAAGTAAAATAGTCACCAAAGATTGAAATTGAGATGGTGGAATAATCTGGTTTGGTTTTGTTTCTTTCCTTGAAAATTGTCCAGGGCAAAGTTGACATGTTTCTACATGTTGCAGCCTGCTCAGTCTAACGTGCCTTGTTCTCTGTGACCACCAACTTACATAATGTAGAGGGATTTAACCAACCTCACATGCTTTACTGTGGTGTGATAGGCCACCTGACAGTATGAGGAACTCAATATGGTAATTAGGGAATCTTTCCCCCACCTCCAAAACAGACGGTTTTGTGCTCGTGGAGGGGTATCACGCTAGCAGTTCTGGGAAGTGACGGTTTCTCTCTGTCCGCAGAACAGATACAACACGTACTGTTACACTGCAGGCTTTCATCATGCTGTCATGTCAGCATCTCAATTCTCACTTGGAAATGCAATTTTTAGGGCTGAAACAGCAGTTCAGGCCAGCTAAAACACTTAGCCCGTTGTTACTAAACCTTCTGGCTAAGAGTAACAAACGTTAAAGCCAGAGAATTACCTGTAACCTTGGCAAGAGCCCGAGATATCAGTACTGATGCCAGTGTGAACCCTCATCTGCTAGAGGTACTACCCTGTACTTGAGACAGCCAATATCCTTCTCATACACCACGTAGTCCAAACCTTTAAAATACAGCTGTGGCATAGGAAGGGGACTGCACAGGCAGGATGAACCAGCACGTGCCTGGGTACTACTGCTTGGAGTGAAGGGGAGAGAGACAGTCCTGTCAGAAACATCTGTACATCTACTTTAAAGGACTTGGAAACCAAATCCATATTTAGGATCCTACCTAGGAAAGTACCACTAAACTTCTGCACGGCACTTAACAACTGAAAGCTAAGCGATCTCATTGATACATTTCTGGACTGAGGCCGTGGTTTTCTTCTAGCAACAAGTATAATTGCAGCTCCTCTGACCTTTAGTTGGCTTAATGTAGGCATCCAGACTTGAAAGTTGTACATTGTACTGAGGGAGTTCGAGTTTGGTTTTCTCTTACTACACCTACAAGTGGAATGCCAGTCCGATGTGCTCAGTAATGAAAATAAACACTGAGCAGAACAAATGGAAGCACTGTTGGACACAAGGGCTCAGTATAACTTTGGCATCATAAAAAAATCTTCAAGATGGCATTATAAGAATACATTTTTTTAAGCTGAAATAAATCTAACTGTTTTTCAGCCTTTCCTCTTCAAGTGATGTACGATTAATATATATAGAACTGAACAGGTTTCATACATTTTGCAGTGTACGTCTTTGGAATTACCCCACAACGTATCTGTTGAATATTGCTTCATTCTAGCATAGACCATGTGTTTTCTGCAGCTAAAAGAACGTTTAAAAACTTGGTTTGGAATATGAACTGATGAAAGTGGAGAAAGAGTGAATGCCTCTGTAAAGTGTCGGTAGTTACTTGCCACTGAACATGCAGGCATTATACAATACAGGATCTTAAAAATGATTTTTTTTTCCCTCCTAAAAGGCACAGAGCTCATCTCTTCTTGAAATCAAAATTTACAATATTTAAGGGGAAAAATTAGGACTATTGATTCCCCTTCGTTTTTTTTTTTTACAGTTATTTGCGTAAATTCTTTTTCCCTGAGACCATATGTGTGTTTCATATGTAATTGTATCTGAAGGAAAGGTGCAGCTGGATTAATGTGTGCGTGTGTGTTTGAACATTTCATTATTAACTGTTGAGGTGAGGCTTCCTGAAATCACGAGGTTTTACTGATGCCCTTTATTTTATGTAATCTTATGTTACAAAAATTGTACGTTGAGAGATGGACATGCATGTCACCAATTCTGGAAAAAAAAAATACACACAAGCTTCTTGGGTGTTTGGACTAATGGACAATACTAAGTAGTCCTGAGAACCGGGGAGCACGTATGCAGGGGGAAAACAGCTGAGTTGGGGAACTAAAACAAGAACCATGGAGCGAGTGGGAAGCATATCTTGGGTAAGCGTGGAGAAAAGCTGAGCAAGAGCTCTTGGGGCAGCATCCTGCTTTACCGGCTGGGGGCACCTCTTAGTTGTCTCATTTGTTTGATTCTTGCACAGCTGGAAAATGTCAGACTCTGTAAAAGGAGTTGTTAGTTTTATCCTGAAAGTATAGCTGATAAATAAATTGTCAGTTTGGGCTTCTGCCTTCTCTCTGTGGGAGGCTTCTAGCCCTTCAGCTAGAGCGCGAGTACTCAAACGGGGTGAGTGCCTGTATTTAGCACAGCTGCGAGGCCGAAACCGTGGTGAAGAGCACAGCCCGGAAACAGTCAGAAGTCTCCTAAAACCGAACTGGCATCGATGAAGACAGTTTGCGTGCTCTCAGCAGCAGAGCTGCTGGAGAAGGTTCCCGCACCTTCCTGTCCCCCGGCTGTGGCAGAGGCTGAGCCAGCAGCCCCTGCAGCGTGCTGCAGCTGGCGGGGTGGGAAGTCCAGTGAGCAGGGTGGACGTGGGATGGGAGGATGGGGGAGCGTCTTAAGGTGATAGATTAATAGTACTCACTGAATCTAGTATTTAAAGCTAATTATTATTTGTGAAATTGGTAATAATTAAACCAGTTACCATGCTAGAGTAAAAATCTATGCTGGTATCTTCTAATTGCAAAGACCTCCACAATGCTGAGTTTTGTCTAGGTGCTCAGGGTAAAGTGTTAAGAACTGAATAGTTCAGATGGTGCCAAAGGTAAACGTGCTTCAGCAGTGATTGAAGATCAGGTTCAGTTTCCCCTGGGGCTGTGCATTCACCGCAGTAGTGCCCTCCACTAGCTGTTCATTCTTGCTTGCTTCCCACCCTTGCCTGCATATTGATTTGTCTCAGTAAACAGTTTGTGTGGCTGCACAGTGAATTAGATTGGGAAATTAATCCAGTTGTTTTTTTTCTTTCTTTCTTTGAGGGGGCTTATTTTCCTCAATACAGTTCAGCTTGTGCCCATACCAGCAGTTGTCCTGGCACAAATAAGGCTGTGGTGTAAGGTAGGAATAAGCTGGAGGGAACAAGATGTTAAAGCCAGTACTGTTGCTGGAAGAGATGTTTGTGAAAATACACCTTGTTTTGGTGCAGAGCAGCAGGAAAGAGGGTGTATCTGACTTCACCAGGAATTGCTGGGTTATATGTGGTCACTTTCGCTCGGAACAGAGGCCCAGATCTGAGTGCCCATGGACCTCCATTCAGATCCCTCTTTTCTGTAGTGGGCCAAACAGAAATCTCATTGCCTTTAAACTCTGGAAGAGCATTCTGTGCTAGACTGGAATGGATGTAAATTAATTCACTGATAGAACATTTCAGGGTTTTGTTTTGTTTTTTTCTCCTGTATGATCCTGTTCTTCAGTGCAAGCATCTCATTGTCTTTTTCTCCATTGTGTCCTGGGCACTGCTGCAACAGGAGATGCTGCAAATGGCCCCTCCTGCTTCACAGATAAATGTCCCTTCCAGGTATTCACCTCAAATCTGCTGTTTCTTGTGCTGTAAATCACAGCACTTGAGGACTTCAGTGGCTGCGAGACAGCGCATTCACTCCTTTCCTGTGTATCTCACAACTTTCCCAGAGCTGTAGTTCCCTCAGGTAAAGAGGTTCCTTGCCTTCCTTTTTCCAGGAGTAATAGATTTTGCTCTTTATCTAGTGCTTTCTGCTTACAGTTCTCACAGCTAGGTAAGCACTTCCTCATTTTTTACACAGAAAAATAGACATAGGTGATTGGAGCAGCTTGACCAAGTAGCTTGGTCTCCATCAGAGCTTGGAATAGCTACATAGCTCTCCTCACTTCAGGCCACTGCCTGTCATCTACATCTTAGCAAGGGACCATTCCTTCTATCAACTTAGTTTGCTTATTTTTATATGTATGTTATATGTATATATGTGTTATATGTGTGTTCCTGTGGTACATATTTCTCATTAATTTGGGCTAATTTGGTCCTTAAATAAAGTTAAAGAGACAACCAAATTCTGCTGTAGGTCTACTTGGATCTCTCATTCCACACCTGAGACAACACTCGCCTGTATCACATCTCCTATTCCAGCCCTAAGTTCATCCTGTGATGTTATTGCCAAAGTCCTACAGCGCTGTCTTTGTACAATGCAGATAGACACCTGCTAACCCCCTTTATGGTATGGTGGAGCTCACCTCATCTGGGCCCTGAGGAAAGAGGCTCATCTCGGCATCAGAAATTGGGAGGAACCGCTACGTCAAAGCCAATGACTTGACTCAGGAACCTAAACGAGATCAGAATTGGGTCCTAGGTCTCTGGAAATGAGAAGGTAATGATATTAATGAATAAACAACAATAATTAATCCCTAATGTTTTCTTTATTATCAATTTTATTATAAAAACTCTTTAGTCCCTTCAGTTCTGTGCATGATCTGTTAACAGGTCGATTGCTTGAAGTCTTTCTCTGTAGTTTTAACTCAGTTCTCAGCTGGACAACTTTCACATCAAAGTTGATGCCACTTTGCCTGAGTAAGAGGCAGAGTAAAAAGGAGAGAGCATTTTAGGATTTGTGCCAAGTTGCAGTGTTGAGCCTAATGGCTCACCCCCTGCATTGTCATTGCCGTGCTTGTATGTTGGTGCTCCTGTCCATGTCCCAGGAAAACAATAATGTGCCATTTTTATTTCTCCTCACTTTGCCACACAGTCCTCTATCTTCAGGTTGTCGTGTTCCTCAACAGGGTTGAAGCCATGAGTCTTCTCTGCCAAACGCGGCATTTCCAGTTGGTTACATTATACTGTCCTCTAGCGGTAAAATATTCTGCTTGCTGTCTTGTATCAAAAGCGGGGTGTTTCCAGGCACTTCCTTCTCTGTTATTCACATGTTAATACTGCTCTTAAGGAACCATCTTGCTTTGTGAAGGTTGCTTAATGATAACAAGAGCATTTAGGAATAAGTTCTTAACACTGGAACTTTGTAACTGGAACTTTGATTTTTGACTGTGATAGTGGTACTTCGCTAACATCATTCAGTTTCAGGTTTAGCTTTAAGTTTTGTTTCACTGCCTGCCTCAGCCATTCTTCTATGCTGTTCCTTGAACTTGCAGGTGGAAGAATATTTGTTGGAAAAGTACATAACATCAAGTCAAGAGATTTGAATTATCACTCTGTTCCAACTGTAAAATTTTGGTGAAACTTTGGATGTCATTTTTCTCTACTATTTTCTATATGGAGAGGGGAGTAACAGTAATAGCTACTTCATCAGGGTGTTTGAGGGCTGTTGATGAAAACAAGGTCTTAAATGCAAAGAATTTGCAATGTAATATTTAACCTTTTTTTTTTCTTTTTTTCTCCTTAGTGAATTTTTACCTAGTATAACAGACTTCAAAGCAAGTTGGAGGCCAAGGCAAAAACAAAAGAGATTTCAAACCTTCTTTACTTTTCATATAAGTATATTAGAATATGTTTTGTTAATATGTTTGGACCTACATTATTACATCATTAATTAGTGTTTAATCAGTTGTTGATTTAACCTTTAAATGAAAAAAAAATATTTTGAAATAACTAAAAAGTGATAATAATTTTCAAATGTCTGGTGTCCAACTAAGTGTAACGATATGCAAGGCTAGGTGAAAATTCCACCAATTACCCTGTTGATAATTAATAATTCTTCTAATAGAAGGCAATTCACATATATTTTTCTGCGCTTTTCTACAGGAATAAGTGTAGAAAGAAAGAAACTCTGAAGAAACCAAGTACCAACTCCAGTCAGCATAACCCCCCCCCCAACAGAGCAGTAATTTGAGGGACTTTTGATCTCTGGAGCAAAGCAATTAAGAATTAATGATTTTCATGAGTCCAGACTGATGACAAGGTGTCGTTGTATAAAGGAAAAATCAGTATTCAGGTTGGGGTTGTGCAGTTACACTGTTAACTCTTGGAAAAAATTTCATCTATGGTCCACTTTCTGGAAGGAGCCACTGCTGACTAGTGATTACAGCTCAGAGCAATCCAGTTTTGCTTGTTTAAACATGAACACTAATTGCCCAGTGGCCATCAGGACAGATTGCTAGCAATGCAGTTGCCATTTGCCCATCACTTACCTGACCTAAAATCTGCCTGTAGACAAAGCTGCCTCCGGGCAGGCGCATTCTGAACACGCTGCTGAACTGCAAGAGCTTTACCTGGGTGTTGGTGCCAGGCTTGGAATATGCCATGACTTTGTGCTTCGTTACCAAATTGTTACCTGACAAGACCAAGTCATTGCTACAGTGTTCTTCTGGCATGTCACAGACTGGTTCTTAAAATGGACACTAGATTTGTTGTCTACTAATGTCTGACTGTTGGTGACGTAGCTTTCTTTCTATGAATGGGCAAAAAGCTTGGGATTTGCCTTTAAATGCTTTGAAGCAAGTGGTTTTGCCTCTCTGTTTTCTGACACCACTACTCAAGACTGCAGATGGACAAATCCTCAAGTTAGGTCATTTTGAGTGAGGCAGCTGGACAGTTAATTTAGCACTGTTCAGAGCTCATTTGGTAGGTGGGTTATTGCTTGATGTGTTCCAAAGTGGTGCTGCAAAGGCATCAGTGAAGGATTTGCTGTGGAGGAAATAGGAGTAATGAAAGTTCTGTGATTCGTCAAACAAACCACATTCTTCTGTGCCTTTGCCCTGTACTGAATTGCCATTTGCTTGGGTGGCTTGCTTTGGATGTAACACAGCTTTCCGACATATGGGTTTTTAAGACACTGAAGCATTGCTTAAATACGTGCATGGTCCACCACCACACCAGGCCCTGGTGGTAGCTGGCAATCTTAGTTCAACTAAACATCCCTCCCCAGACTGCTCAGGGCATGAGACCTGCTGACAACTGATTTGCTACTATTAATGGGGCTTGGAATGACACTGTGCATCTCAGGTCAGTGCCATGGACCTCCACCTGCATAAGTGAATTGTGAATAATGCTCACCAGATAATGTTTGATCACTTACAAGCACGTGACGTGATAGTGAAGCCAAATAGCCGTCACTTACATGGTCAGCAGGGAGAATACAAGCTCCTCAGTTTGGTGTTCTGAATTGCCTACAGGGGGGTGCTGATGAGGGATGCCACATGGGTACCACGTTAGATCCCTACGGTTAGACAACGTGAACAGTCCTGCCTTACCACAATTCCCAGATGCATCCTCTTTTTTAAAAGATTTCAAATTAAAAAATAGGTCTAGTGCTTATCTAATAATTCTCCAAATGTCACCTATTCTGCCTTGTTTAGATATCTCCTTAAAAAAAAAAAAAAGGAAGAAAAGCAATGTTTTCATAAAATATTTAAAGAACTAGATTCTTGTCCAAAGGTTATTAGTAAAAAGACTGCACTTGATGTTCAGAACCTGAGATTTTGATTTCAACTTTCGATTTCTATAGCTATAGCTCCATTGCTTCAACGGAGTCTGTCTGGCTTTCCAATGACATCAAATATGAATCAAATAAAATCATAAGGGAAACCTATTTATTATAATTTTTCCAGTCACTCGGGTATATTGCAAAGTCTCTGAATATATTGGTTTAAAGCCTTCCTGAAAGTAGATTCTAGTGATGTTAGCTACTAAAATCAAGCCCAGTTAAGAAATGTTTTGTTTAATTCAAGCACAGAATTAATGTTGATATCAAAGTTACACCAAGCAATTTTTACTAAGCAGCAGCAAGAAGTGCCTTGTGGACATTTCTATCTTTATTTTTGCTGTAGTAGTAGCACAGTTGAAAAGCCTTGCAAGGAAATGTACAATAAAGTGAAATATTTTAGCAGAGGGCTCAGTACAAGACTTCAGTCTCATGCTGTGTTTTTTGTATATTAGGAATATCTCTGTTGCAGCTTGATAGGCTCTTTGGCTCTTTTGGCTGCATACAGTTTTCTTTCCAAAAGCAGGGAAATTTGCTAATAACCCTTATCTGTATCCGTAGCACCTCATCCTACACTGTTGAAGTGAAGTCAGCAATTGTCTGCATTCAGTTCTTCATTAAATTTGGAAGAATTAACCCTTTCCTTGCTCTCTTACCAGAATTTTTTGTATAATTTTTTCAGGTCGGTAAGGGTCAAACCCTTTTAAAATTAAATATTGAACATATATCAATGACAAAGTTGCTTTTTGCAAATAAACTGCTTCTAAGTTAATATTGCTAATAATTTGTCAAAAAGTTTATTTGTGTTTTCCTTTTATTTATTCATTCTGTCTTTGGATTTTTGAGTTTCTAAGCCCTCTTGTGCCCATTTATGTTTCCGAAGAAGCTGTATTACATATTTATTATTTACATACAAGAAAAAACTCAGATGTGACAGTAAAGATAAGGAGGGTTTTTTTTGAGAAATTCTGTAGACACCACTGATTTATACTAGTAAATTTAGTATATTTTCTCCATGCTCTTACATGAAGATCAAACCACTTAATATCAGGATTTACCACATTGATTCTCTGGAATTTTCTATTGGTAATGACTGCAAAGTCTATTTACTGTACAGATAAAAATAAGTAGTACAGAGTTAAGGTTAGAGAAAATATTTGAATAGAAGATGGTAGATGTGAAAAACACATGTATGAGTGGCAGGACATTTAGAATGAGATTCTGGGTTGACACAAATCACTATAGCTCCGTGGAATTTAATAGACCTACACCAATTCTGTCATCTGAGAATCAAATTAATGAAGTTAAGTTTACAAGAGAAAGTGAGAACCACACATGGGACTTGGCGTACACAGAGAAGAAGTCTGTAGGTTGCAGGAAAAATATATAGCAGAGGTGATAGAAATGCTGTAGCCACTGGAGTAATTTTTTCTTTGGTTCTGTATGTCTCGTAGTTGGCATAGAGATAGTTTATTATACATGTAAGAACATGGAATATGTAAGAACATCACTGAGTTTGTCTTGTTAGGTTAAAAAATACACTTAAACGGTCCAGCCGCTGGGTGTCTCTCTTGTTCTGCTTACATGAATGAAGACTGGCCTCTCGGAGTGAAACATCCACATCTCAGAAAGATAAATGGGTCGCTATGGAAAGCCAGCTGTCCAGTGATGCCCAGCTGACTGAAGTGATATGACACCAGTCCCAGACTTGCCAACTCCTGACGTGATAGACTGTAAGTACAAGATATAAGCAAGAACAACAGCTGAGAAAGGCACTAAAGCACTTTCTTACCAGCCCCGTTCTTCTCTAGTGTTCAGCCCAGCTGTATTAAGCAACCTGCTGCCAATAACTGAATATTATTTGAGAAAATAAGTTAAAGTCAACAGTGCCTTTCTCAATAGTTACAACATGTAAGCAAATACTTTGTTAGGCTGGATAGTGAAATGCACCAGGTACTTTTTCTTTTTTTCTGCCAAGGGTTTATGGTTCAAGTTGTTTCAAGTTGGTGGTAACTTCAGTCAGACAAGAGCCAGATTTCCTTTTTCTGGAAAAGTCTGCAGCTTCTATTTATTTCTCTGTTCTGAAACAGAATTAAAAGAGACATATTCAGAGCTTCCCATGAAATCCTGTTCTGGAAAAATAAACATTAGGAGAGACTTTTTTTTAACCTGTGTGTGTCAAGGGTACAGATCAGGTCCTTGTGTTGCTTAAGCAATGGAAATCTTTCTGCATACACATCTTGTTCGTTTGAGCATCCTGAGGTGTCAGAAATCAATGAATGCAGGAAAATGCTTAAGAAATCCTTTTGAGGTTAAGAACTTCAAGATCTCTGGCTTGTATTAGTGTTGAATCAAAGATTTTCACAGTGCATCAGAGCACACAGCACATAGCCTCCCAGTGCTCTGAGATGCAGGGAAGAACAGAGGTAAGCCTCAGGCAGTGATTTCAGGACCTGTGAACCTGAGTGCTGAGAATGCAGGGTTTCAGTGATTTACCTAGGATAATATAGGAATTTGGGAATTGGTAGGAGTGTAGTAGAGATCTTTAAGTTTCAAGGTAACCTGAGTTACAAGATTGGATCATTTTTTCCGTGCTTCCATTCTTCACACGTTTTTTCAGAAAGAGTTATTTAAGTTTAAAAATAATAATAATAATTAAAAAAAAACTCAGATTATGAACTCTGAATGATCAAAGGCTGATGTCCTGAAGAAATTTGCTGGATTTTTTCTGTATCTCTCAGTATACGTGAAACAAGTTATATAAATTTCTACCCTAGTGGTTGGCCAATGTTTGAGATCCTGTGGTTTATTTCTGTCAAAATATTGATAGGAAGTGACACATCTTGGTGGATATTCTTTATAATCAAAATGGAATTAAACTGAAGTCCCGTTTCCCTGAATGAAGCAGGAAAAAGACAATAGGAAACAGCTCCTTTACTGGTAATCCAAGGCTCTCTGTTCAGGCAGCAGTGCACTTGGGAAAATCTCTCTCCCTGTCTTTTTGTCTCTTTGTGTATACTCAGGATCATTCTATGAAGTGTTTCACTGATTTCCGTCTCTGCCTGAATATATAACATTTCTGAGTTGTGTCACTTACACAGTTTTGTGGAAATTATATGTGGACCTTTGTGTTCACATCCGTGTGGCTCAGGTTTTTCATTTATCAACCTTTTGGCTGGTGTTTGGAGGGTGACACCTATTTGTCTGCATCTTGTGTTTGTCCACAGTTAAATTTCAAAACCATTTTTCTCTTTAGGACCACAAACTGTGCTCAGTTTCACTTTTCATTCCACTCTATTTCCTATCAGTTTCCCTGTAGCTATTAAAGGGGACTTGATGAAAACAGGCAAGGAAAGTGTGCCTTCCACTTCTTTGTAAAAGTTTATTTTATGAATAAATCTACTATCGTATTTTGAAATGTGCTGTTATCAGATTTTTTTCGAGCTTCATTTCCTTTTAAAGGATCTAAACTGCATTTGGTGTTCCAAAGATTTTGCTCTCTTATATTGCAGACAGTGGAATTATAAGAATATCAGAAGAGGTTTTTAACAGCCTAAACTAAGCCTTAAACAGGGGATGTACTAAGTGTCATATTCTTCATGCCTAATGAAGGCAAACCTGTGTTTTGCTATACTGAACATTTTAATGTCTCTACTCCTTCTGGACTCCAGCTTTTTCTGGTTTGTAGTGTGAAAGACCAACACCTAATCCTGATCATGTATATAAAGACAATCATCAGAAGTGGTCATTTAGCACAAGGAACAGATTGTATGGCTGTTATCTTCAACTGGCTGTGAAACCCCTGGAGAGTAGCTTAATTTTGAAAATTATCATGCAATTGGAAAAGAAGTTCCTCCCACACACTCCCCCCTCATCCCCCCAACCAAAATCAAGAATAAGCATTGTCATAATGTATGGTTTCTTTTTATAGCTTTCCACTAGATTTAGCAATAGCTTCAATGTTCATTATTAATTATCCTATACTTTATCTTGCACCAATACTTGTCTAGTCCTAATGTTGTCAGAACTCCCTGTAGCGTGCATCTATTAAACCTCTGGCAAAGGAGCTGTGAAGGCAAAGGGGTAACGATGTACACAGATGAGTGCAGTAGAATCCTGAAGTTCCAGAGTATTTTTAGTCAAAAGCAGATGTCCTGTCTAATTCAAGAATTATGGAAGAAAACTGGATCTGTAATTATGTTCACAATTTGAGACGTCCTCCTTTGGAGCTTAATCTAAACAGTATAGAGTATGTAGGCCTCTGAGCACCCTAGAAGACATCAAAGCTGATAATACAGATTATGGTGGTCCAGGGAAAGGAGGAGGGATTGGATTCTAAAATAGTGAAACTCAGTATAGCTCAGTTGGAGCTCTTTATTGATGTACACTTGTTGAAAATTGTTTTATGACTTCAAGTTGCATGGAAGCAAAGCAAGCCAAAGAAACTGTTATGAAAGCAACCACCTAGGAAAACATGAGGGAAGACAAATACAGTGAAAACAGAACTCTTTCTAAATCAAATTTACTTATTAAATTTAATAAAGTTTCCTAGTGGGGAGTTGCTGGAAAATGTAGATTGAAATGTGAAGCAAACTTTTGATCGTTCTTTTAGCTGCCTTGATGGTATACTTACAGCAAGAAGTAAATTTCTTTTTTCCTATTACTTCTAAAGAAGCTTTCTAGAGAAAAACGCCTGTGCTTCACAACCACCTTAAGAAGCATTTGCTATGGTTGTTGCCAAAGGAACAATTTAATAGTTTCATAAATACCAAAGTTAACCGGCTCCTAAAACCAAGCAAGATTGCCTGTAGGTGATTTCTGTTTATACAGAAATAGTTACTCTCTGAACCTAAACTTTCTCTAAACTTTCTCCCTGGGCCTGTTACCTATTAGTGCATACTTTACTGTCCTGTTCCTGCTTCCTTTAGCTGTTTTGAATCAACTGTGGGTAGAAGCAATACTTGCATGAAATGTACTTGAGGGAAAAACTTGATCTGACAAATTATAGAAAATAAACAGCATTATGGATAGCTTGTGACTGTGATAAGATCAGAAACAGGCTAATGGGGACACGATTTTTTGAAAATGCAGTGGCTCTGCCACATCATCATAAAGCCATGCTTACGACTGGCTTTGGAGAAAAGGTGACATCTTTCAGCAAAGTGGCTTCCAGAAAGGAGTCTGAGCATAAAGAGGCTTTGATTTTTTTATTATTTTTTATTTTTATTTTTTTCTTTTGTTGAGTTGCTATTTGGTATGCAGTAGGAGCTGCTACTCCTTTATTTTTGCTGTCTTTTTTTTTTCCAGAATTTTAATTTTAATGATGTTAAGACACCTAAAATTTTGATAAGCATCTTTTACTAAAGCTGATAAAATAATTATTTTCCCCGTAGACTTGATGTCTGTATTAGTCTCATAATAGTCATACTTAGAGAAAGAGCTCTTTCCTCCCTTTGGAGGTGCAGGAGAACCCTGCTGCTGGCAAATTAGTTTGCATTGTGCTTTACTGTTCTTCTGTACAACACTTCTGTCATACTTGGGGGCTTATCATTAGACAGCTCGTGGGATTGTGTTTCTGAAAGGACATGTGAAGTATTGAGAGATACTAGAAAACTGGGTGGTCTTGCTCTGATTTCCTAACAGGCTTTGCATCCTGGTGGACCTTTTCCTACTAGCGTCTTAAACTCACAGAGAGTCCTGGTACAACTCGCTCTGATGAGCAAAAGTTGACAGCAGTGTACCGAAAGGCTTCATGGTGTTGGTCTGAAGCCAGCACAGCTAAAGCAGTCTCAAATGCTCAACTCAAATCAAATCAGCTCTTTAACTGATTTTTACAGAACAACAACAAGAGACTGAAACAAGGCTGAGCAGTGCGGGTTTATGGTGTGGGAACAGTCTGGTGAAAGCTGCTGGTACTCACCTGGTCCTGAAGGAGCTGGTTCCACCCAGCAAGTGCAGGTGGAATGTGGTTTAGTTCAACGTGTCTGCATCCCTATTTGGGTGCCCATTAGATAGAAACTAAGAGGCCCTTGCCATACTCTTCTTCAGCATTCTTGGCTTTGGTAAATTCATTTTATGTGTAGACAGCTGTTCATCATGTTACGTATTTGTATTTCACATTCCACCAGTCTCCTGAATTCTTTGTCAGTGGGGAAGAAGCATTCATAAAGTTGTTTAGATAACAGGTTTCTGAAACTTACCTATGGATAAATTTTTATGTAGGATCTTGTATCAAAATCTTCAGTTTTGTAAGGTGATTCTAGAAGCACATAGTTACTAGTAACACCCCTGGGAGACTGGTTCCCTCTGGAAAATATATGTTGTCTTAGAAAAGATGATGAGATGCGATCTTGACTGAAGAGTGAGTTTGTAATTCCCTCAGCTGGTATTCTTTGACACATCCATCCCTGATGCTTCATTGCAAGGCGCAGTGTACAATATGGAAAAACATTTCTTTCTCCTTCAGGCAGTAAGTAAGCCTCTCCTGCTTTCCTTCCTTTGAACTGTGGTTAAACAAAAACCATCACAGAAACTTAGAGGGAGAAATAGAATGCAAGATATATTTCTTCTAATCACTGGGTACAATATAAAATATAACTAAATCTCCAACAGTTCTCTCTTTAAAATGTGCATGTCTTTCCCCACTATGCTAGGCTGAAACAATGAGGCAGGACCTAGCCGGGTAATTAGGCTGGTTCTAGTCTTCTCTTACTCTGCTGTGACTGTTGGCATCAAAATTGCTATTACCTCTCCATTGATTAATTTGGGGATTCTTCTCTACTCTCCTTCTCCCACTGATCACTGACTCCTCCTTGTGTCACTCTTTCCTTCTCTTGATTCTCTGACAGCCTTTCAGTTTGCTCCACACTGGCAGGATTGGACCTACTGTATATTTTGTACTGTCTGACATGGGAAGCTGCAACTCATTATCCCTTGATTTCTTCGGGTGTTGTGTAATTGAATTGTCTGTAATTCTCATTTGATTATTCTGATGTTCTTGATGAAAAAATGTGTACATTAAAATCATAATCTAATTACAGATTTTGCTTTTAGCATGAATATATTTCTTCTCAATGACATTGAAATTATTTAGTACTCCCAATATTTATATATTATTTTGACAGATAGGCAGTGGGCTATAAGTAATTTCAATGTGACACAGTTTACTCCATACAGCTTAAAAGGAAGGATTTTCCCCCTCCCCTTTTGCCCCATCACATTTTATTATTAATGGATACACCTGAATTGTCAGCTTTCCCATAGCCTTGGTGTATGGGCTGGAATGAATAATTAACTGATCAAATGAATTGCATTGCTTAACAACATCGTTGACTAACTATGAGTACTGAACATCCTCTTGTTCTTGTTTTATCTTTTCTCTAGCCGTTCTCGTTCTGTCTTTTGCTTCATCCTGTTAATTTAAATATAAGAATTCCAAGCTGAAAGAGCCTGTAATGTGGAAAATGCAGGCTTCCAGGGGTTGTGTGGGCTAGGAATAAACTTTTGATTTTGTCTGGAGGCAGGATGCTAAGACTGCACAGCTGGCAGGTTAGTGGTGATTGTCATGAATATTAAATATCAGAACCAAAACAAAACTCCAGAGAGACACTGCACAAATTTGAAGCACCAACACAACCAGCTCAGACAGCTGGCTCTCTGCAGACTTTCTTGACAGGAAACAGTGCTGAGGCTTATTAGGATGATTTTTATAACCCTGAAGGCCAACTTATAATGCCTTGTTTGAAAGTTAGATGTATTAATGATTTATAGCTTGAAGCAGAAATCTGTTTTCTGAGGTACATAAATGACAAGTAAATGATATCTGCGCTGTTCTCACTTTTATTAGGTGTTTCAAAATATTTTGGAGCTTTGCACTTGCTAAAAATGTGTAGGGGGAGAAGCCTTACCATTGAAGTTCATACCAGCTCTCTGGTGTGCAGCGAGATTCCTACTCCTTCCTCTACAGTTCCTCTATTTCCTCCTCTTTCTTCTTCCCTAAGAAGATTGCAGCATCATACATTACAGTTGGTTTTGTTTCTTTCTTGTGATGGGTCCCAGGCAGGATAGGAGCTTGCTATTCACAGCATTCTTCCTTCCAGAGGCGTAAAGCTAGCTCCTGCTCCATGGAAGAATTGCTCCAGCACAGGCGAAAGTTAACATTCAAAAAGTTTACATTGAATTGAAGTAATACCAGCATAGGCCTGGGATGATTCTACTAACAGCTCTGCAGTTATGGTCAGTTTCTAAGAGGATGAAAGGTTTCTGAAGGCTTCTAAAAGTGAAACATTCTCTATGGGCCAAAGAGTAATATTTCAATTACACTGTAAGTTGGGGTCAGGTTCTTGACTGATAGATTTGCACATAAGTGCCTTAACTTTTATGGTTACCAACATAGACATGGTTCAGTGATTTTTCAGACACCAAAAGGAATGAGTTGAAATACCAAAGTAGTTTTTTTTTTTTTTTTTTTTAAGATAACTGCATGTAGGCACGATCCATTTTGTGCTGTTATTCTGAGTTTAAAAAGATAAAGTAAATCTAAACTATTTTTAGGTGTAACGAGTCAGTCTAAATGAGTTGATGGAAAAAGATACAAATGAAAGGACAGTCCAGTTAAGGAAGTTATGGAGTGTAATGCTTTTCTGTAAATATTCTGCAGAATTCATTTGGCTTTCCAAACAGTCTGTAGATCTAGAAGTGCTTCGCAGTGGCTCATGGAGACTTCACTAGTCACATGGTGCTGCCTGTCTCTGTTTTCAGTTCAATTGCATTAAAACAGAAAATATTTTTAAAGTAGAATTTTAAAAGTATTTATGTAAATAATTGATGCAGTTCTTATAGTGCTGTTATGTGACTATGAACAGTGTACGCAATCAGAGATAAAAGTGGCCAGCAGGTTTCTACCTGTGAAGAAAAAGCATTCAGTGAGATAATTTTTCAGTTAGTATCAGGACAACCCCTGATTTATTTCTGTTGCTGTTAAATCAAACAGTGTCATGGAATGGGAATGATTTTTTAAGGGTAACATAAGCCAGATACATTTAAAAGACTTGGCTAGACAAGTTTGCATTTGTGTTTTCACAGAATCATGAGGAATTTACACTCATGGTCTCTGACAGGGCATGCAGTATGGAGAGCTACAATATTCTGGAATTATAGTTTGTAACTATTCCCCTTTGTATTAAATGTTCCCAAAAATATATATATTACTTTGTGTAGCAGATACAGCTAATATGAATATTCAGATAAAATCTTGCTTAAGATTTTACTTTTTTCCAAGCTGAAAAGCTCCTTTAGATGCTTACAGAAGTTAATGTTAATTTATCTTAGTCTGCAAAGGCTACAAACATTTGTTTGGGGATTGGAGGCCCATTTCTTATTTGAAATACCTGGTCTATTTTAAAATAAACTAGCTAAGCCCACTGGATGAAAAGTTTACCTCTAGCTTCCAGCTGCACCTTCATTTTGCACATTTTGAATGTATGATTACACATCTTGGCAATGTTGTGAAACACCTGTACAATATCTTTAAGCAGCAGAGCCAGAAATACTGTTGGGGTCGTTGTTGTTTCTACCAGTATTTCAACAAATGATCAATGGACCTAGGCAAATTCCAAGTAATGACAGAGGTGGATGAACATGAGTAAAATATACTCACTTCAGCTGAAAGATATGAAGCACCACAAAGTGATACCTCTTTGAAGCGACGAAATTAAAGCTACAGCTTCAGTAAGTAGTATTGTTAGTCTTAAAGCCATCTTAGGGTCCCACCAGCCCTAATATGCAACCAACATTACCTCCTTCAAATGGCTGAAAGTCCCAACAAGGATGAAAGACAAAGGGAATTCAAGGGAAGCATGAGCTTCTTCAACAGACAGGAAACCTAGCGTTACACATTGCAAAGATTTAGTGGAGCTGAGAACTGCAACACCTTCTCTGTGTCCCTGGTCAGCTCTTCAGCAGCAAAACTCCAGCCTTCTCTGTTAAACTCGAATTGGGTGTCTTTTAAAGATGAAAAGAGAAGAATTGCTAAGTTATGGGCTGAATAGCAGCAGCATGATTTGCTATGAATCCAGGCACCTGCAAGGTATCAAAGCCACATGCATCAGTATTTTTGGAAAATGAGGCTGAGGATGTCAAACAAGGAGCCAGCAGTCACAAACTGTTTAATTCATGCTGATTTTCCCAGAACTGTATCCGAGGAGGATGTCACACTTTTCCGTTCTCAAGTTCAACCTTTTCTCTGAGTGCATCAGCAGGTTTCATCACTTCTGAAACCATATTCTCCTGTGAGTTATTTATAATCTCCTGCTGCTTTCTGTAAGTAGAATTTCACTCACCTTCCTTCTCTCTGCCGCAGGTTGTTATATTCCACTGATGTGCTGCTGCTTCACATACAAACCTTTCAACAGCCTGTTTTCTTCCAGCTCCAAGACACGCTAGACTCAAAGGAGACCACTCAGAGAACTGGGAAGGAAGTGTTTATCCTTGGCAGCAGCAATTTAGGGACGTATGTAATATTCCATGTATAGAATCATAGAGGCTCAGCACATACTCCTAAACATCTCTACAAAGCATGCATTTTTAAAGTACAACTAAGAGATGCACAGCTGCACAGTTCTGCAGTTCAAAATCAGCACATTGTTTTATGGAGCAATATCTATTCTTTTTAATGAGACTGCTATTAGGAGCTTAGTTCAAACATAAATATTAATAAAGGGTTAAATGTAACGAACAAGTTTGAGTTACTCAGCCTTTACCTGTGATCATTACCAAAACAGCATTGCAATTAAAAATAAAGGGTATGTAGCCACAGCCTCCAACTAGAAGGATAGCCTCCTAGGATGCTCTTGATCTGCCACAGCTACTTTGGACCAGTTATCAGTTTAATCTATAAAGTTATCCTTCAGGCATTTAATTGCTTTGTAACCAAACTCTGCATATCCAACACAACTGAATTTAGTATCTCTGCAAAACAGCATAGAACGAGGCACAGAGACATTTTCACTTCGTCTAATTCTGTCTGCCTGGGTGCCAGAAAAGAAAAATGCCCTTTCCGTTACTGGCTGAAGCAAATGTTACCTGTAAGTCTTTTTCATTCAAAGCCTCTGTTGTCCACAAAAGAAGGGTGCAAGGCTTTAGGTTCAGCTCTACCTTCAAACATTCCTACAAGTTTAGGCCTGTTTGGATTCAGTACATGTGTTTGACTGCTTGTCATCAGATTACTATCTATGTCATCGTAATCTCTTAAAGCCTGAGTAGATATGCCAAAAAGTGGACGCAAATTTTCACAAAGCGAGGGTTAGGTCCAAGTCTCTGCTTCATCTGTTGCCTTTGCACAATATCAGAAAACTTTCAGCAAAATCTGGAAGGTAAGATACGGACACTGGGACATTGATTTATTTGCTTTTCAGAGAGGTTTCTTTCAGATGAGGCAAAACAATGTCATATTCTGATTTTCCTGTGGATAGCTTATCTCCAAGATGGCTTGCACCCAGATTTTTCTAAACTTTTTACTCCTCAGAAGGATAATGTCTCATGTCAGAAGGATAAAGGATAACTTCATGTCAAGAAGTACTGAAGAGCACAGTAATCTGAAACATTCATTACAGTGCAGAATTTCTGATTGCAACAGCTACAAATAACCTGTGGGAAACAGTACCAGGAATTGTTTATTCAAGAGTACATCCTGTGTCTCTGCAGTTCATCCAGGTGCACAAGCTCTATTTTTCATAGAATGTTAGATATTGTGGATTTCTTGTCAACAGGTAACTGTAGCCAAGAAGATCTGAGCACAAGTTTTGTAAACAAGTAAATTAGCACTTGCACCTTCTACTGAACAGAAGAAAAAAGCCAGAACAAAAGGAGTTATGTAAAGACCAACAGATAGGGAAGGGTATAAGCTTACATGGTTATTATTGACTATATTTGACAGAAATAAGAATAGGAAGCACTGTCTGTTATCAGACCTGCAAGTACTGCTTTGCCAAATCTACGTTACCACTATAAATTGCCCCAATACCACCGTAAGATACATTCTTATTTTCCACCTATTCAATTCTCTAGGTTAGTTTTGTTGTTGTTTGTTTTTGTTGTCGCACCAAGATCAAAATCATGCCTATGCTATTAGAGTACTTCCAGCGGTAATGCTCACCAATCATACACTTCTTGGAGACTTCGATTTGAGTGAAGAAAAATCACGTTTTGACATAGCTAATTCTTCTGTCAAAGTAGTCAGATACGTTCTGTATTATAACTATCTAAATCAGCATTGACAGATAGGGCTCTGAGTCAAATACTTATTACAAATCTAAAAGTGAAGGGACTTTTTTGTTTTAAAGCATTCAAAGATGAGGACTGATGGTCTTTGAAACTAATAATTCTGTAGACAATATAAGTAGTTTTCAGGTTATAGGTTCATGTGTGTTTTACTTTATCTGAATATTCCTCATAGTGCATGGATTTGTTATATAAGTTGCAGGGCTTGTATATCGTTTCCTGACTGGACAGAAAAACTTTAAGTAAAAGTGTAAGTGGATGACGGCTAACAGTGTGCGATTGTCACCACCTATGTCAGTTCTAGGGATTTCAAGATATCCGAGAACATATCCAGCATTCATCTGAAAATATGCAAATACTAATCACCGTGACTTAGCACATCCTACTGATGTGCAGCTGAATCCTACTGAATGGCAGCTTTTTTGCTCACAAAAGTACTCAAGTTTTTTCAATTTTTTCTTCTTTCAGATCAGCTGAAAAATTTGTGTTGAATATTCTATATGAAACTTGCACATCTCTTCCATTTTCTCTTGAACAGATGCAAATTACATTGGACACAAACTATTTGTAAAAGTCAGCTAAAACATTTTTCTTATTTTTTCTCCTTTACCATCAAGTTCTACACATTCTTGGGAGTTTTGCAAGGGAAAGACTGCAGCAATTAAAGGCCTTTCCAAACTATCGTTTGTAGAATATGGAGTCTGATGGTGGTTTTGAAGCAAAAGTTAAAGGAGCTCGTTTATAAACTGTGGTGAGGCTTCCCAGTCCAAAGCACTGTACTTAAATAGACAAGCATCCTCTTTTTTTTTTTTTTTTTTTTTACTGAAATGTGAAAGTCTGGCAGGTCTGACGAGTACAGTCTGAAACATGATCCGACACCGATTCCTACATTATTCTGAATTTACAGCTGATATTATCACATCACAACTATCAGCCTAGGCTGAAGTTTTTGAAGAAACAGAAGGCCTTTCCTGCATAAGAAAAGAATTACAGAAACTGTTTCATTAAATCAATTAAATGCTCATCACATTTTGACATGAATGGTGTCTACGTACACACTACAGTTAGGAAAGAAGTAACTTTGTCTAATCCCAAATCCATGGACTTCTTGGAAATCTCAGCTGCTCATTCTGGAGGATTCAGAGTCCCTGTATTCTGGCAGGTGGTGGTCTTTTGATTAGGATGCAACAATATGCTGTAATTAACCTCTGCTAATATATCTTGCATGATTTTAGGATGATTTAATTTAATTGTGGTCTCTACAACTGCAAAAATAAAGATAATACTTGGATCTGCATTTCATAACCCCTTGACTGAATTTTGGTTGCTTATATTGTTAGTCCTATTGTTCCAGTTGTTAATCAGAGGAGTCTTTGTTAACGTAAGGATGGTAGAATCTACCCTGTCACAAAAGTTAGTCAAATGTGTCAGGGTAAAAGGGAGGAACTATTGGAAAAAAGTATCAGGTGATAGTCAGTAGCAGCTGAGGTTATGCATCCTGTAAGCCACGAGCCCATCTGATAATTCTTAATCTTCTGAAGAGTAAGCTATCGTTAAATACTAAAATAAGGTATTTTTGGTGCACCAATTCATTAAAACCTCAGACCATTCAAACACATGTTATGTTAGCATGATGCAGACTAGCAGCAGCAGAGCAAAAATACTGACATTTGCAATGTTACCTGGAAGCACAAAGTAAACTGAAAAGAAATTCATCACTCTCCAAAGGAGGTGATGGGGTAGTGGGAGGGCTACAATAGGGCTTTACACAGTTTGCTTGTTTTGAGTGCAATTTATTGATAGTGAGGGCAGTTGTCTTACTGGAATAATACAGAGGTCAGGGAAATGCAACTGACTGAACAAAACAGAAGCAGACAGTTTGCTTGTAAGCAAAATAAATTTTGGGCTGTTGGCAAGTAACAACCTTAGAAATCAAAGCGTCTTTAAATTAACACAAATAAATATTATGGTACTCTGGATTCATTTTTTAAAAAAAGTAGTCAGTGAAAATATGTTGAGGATATGTGTCCCCTTAAAGCCTTATTTTCGTAACACTGTTCTATTGAATGGGAAAGAACCTAGGTATTGATTACATATAAGTGAGTACTTCAGTTCCCAAACTGAATAAAAACAAAAAGGAAACATTTTGCTTTCTAAAATGCACTCATTTGTGATAATCTTCTCACTAGTAACAGAAGGGAAGGCCAGGAGCATCTCCCTCAATTACAGACATGAGTGAGGGAAGGTTGGTTTCACAAAGATCTCATGCTAAAAGAGTGAAATTTATATAACCGTTTCCTGTTGCACCAGGAAGTTTCTTCACTGAAATGCATCTGAATTTTAGTACGAATAGGAGATGAGTTACCCGCTTCGAGATCAGCAAAGGTGACCTTCATAGAATGAACAGAAAAAGCAGGGAGCGAATAGTAACGCTAAGCCACTCAGTGGTAACGGGTTGCAATATAGCTACAAAATTTGTGTGCGTAAAATTTTTGAAATGCTGGTGGCTGTGTTGACCCCAGATCAGCCAAGACTATGACAGTAACCACAGCAGCACAGCTAGTGCAGCCACCCCATAAGTAACCATGCAAGGAAGGGAAGGGAAGAGAAGGGGGAAAAAACAGTAGGCACTGGAAAATTATTTGTGAACTGCTGGCAAAAGAACAGCCACGATTATCACCAAACCCACATGCATTCCCATAAAGATGGCTGATACCTTATCAAGGAGCCAACTCCCAGCTGCTGTTGGTGTCTAATCAAAAGTTCAGCAGTTATAATAATAACAGTAAAACAAAAATAATTATCTGAAGCAGTATTTTTTCTTAAATGCCAAGTTACTTTTTCACCACAGAGCACCACCAAATAGCAGGGGCCCCATGGAACCCATCTGCCAAATTAAGTGGTCTAATAAGATACAAAACAAGTTTAGAGTAAAATCGGTAGCACTGAGAAAGAAAGAATAAATATATAGAAGGTTTTTCTATTTTTTTTAACTGACAGGCAGCTGTCCCTTTCTCCCAGCACAATATGCAAACCATAAAGTGGAGAATCATCTAAATATATTTCCTTCAAAAAACAGCCATAATGCTGAAGAAATAGAACAAAACATCTTTGAGGAATTGGGAGCAGCTGCTCAGTTTTTCCATGACAATTCAACCTGCCGCAGTGGCAGATAAATCCACATACATGACAATTTACATTCTACTTAAGTTACTAGGAGTCAGTGGTTAGCAGACATTTATATAGCACACGCTTCTACTGTCCTCTTGGTGCTGACAGACTGCCAGAGGCCTGATGAAGGGGAGTGCTTTCTCCCTAGAGGATCTGGAGTTTAATATTAGATTAAGAGGAAGACCAACACATGAATGCCTATCTCATTGCAACGGCAATGATGAGACCAGAGTAAAAACAAAGAAAAACTAACAGAAATTAAAAATGGGACTTGAAATTGTCCATATAAAGATGTTAGAAATATCCACAGGATTCTGAACTGCTATAATAAACTTGGGCTGTAAAAGTATGTGGTAAACAGTGAGTTATCATTTCCTTTTTTTTTTTTTTTCTCAGAGTGGAAGAAGCTAGCAGGAAATCACTATAATTTAATATAGATGACATCTTTGATATTTTTTTCAAAAAATGAAAATAAACTGTCATTTATTCAAAACGAACATAATAAGTCTTACTTAAAATGTCACAGTAGTTCTCATGAGGAAAAACAGATTTATTTTTCCTGTTTTATAGCTGTAGGCTTTGCATAAATATTCCACTGTAACTACGTTTTGAAATTGAGGGGTTTTATATCCAGTGTTCTCAAACCAATCAAATATTAAACCCACAATGCCTTTTAAAGTATAAGCATCTGTTACACCTATTTATACACGTGTGGCCTATACTCACTTGAAGCACAGAGAATTGATGTTAGCTTGTCCAGATAATGTACTTCTCCAAGGAATGCGAAACAACTTGGGATTTACAAAAAGACCACTCATATTTCAACTATTAAAAACTTTCTTTTCTCTGCTAAGGAATGTAACTTGACATGATATACTTGTCAACAAAGAAATACAGGCAGAAAGAACTTTCATATAAAAAATTCCCATAATTCAAACAGCCTGAGTGTATACTGCTACTACAGATCTGTTTGATTTCCTATTTTCAGGAATTCATTACATTTAGCTATCATCACTCAGTCTTCTGTTTAGAAAATATGTAAGTGTATACACACATAGTTTACATAAAGTGTTTTGCCTTTCAGGAAATCTATCGTGCACCTCCCCAGGCATTCACCAGGTACAGAAATGTTTATCAAAACTCATCTCTAATGTTGAAATGTGGCTGATCTTCAGGTTTAAAGTCTAGATTGGGGCTGCCATCCTCATTCAGAATTCTTCGAGAAGTATAGCCAACAATTGGATATTTGGCCTTGTAAACATTATTGAAGATATCATCCAGTGACTTTAGTTCCTCTTCGGTGAGTCCTGTCTAAATGAAATAAGGAAGAAATAAAAATGTAGATATTTACATTCACTTTTCTTTTCTGTTGATTACTCTGAATCTGAGGGTCAGCTTTTGGGTTTACTTTGCAGAGCACGATTAACTAAGTTGATATTATATTGATATTATAACGTGTAATTTTATTCTTCTCATTCATTTTCAGCCTTGACAAAACTTCAGTATGTTCAGGTCAAACAAACTGTTGGTCTCCCTTCATTTTCTTGCCTAAGTAAATCACACCTAAAATAAGCAACAACCCACTGTCACAGTTAGCATCCACTGCCACATCAGTGACACAAGATAAACTAAACCAATTGACAAAGAAAGTATTTTACTCTCTTTGGCAGCATCTTTTTAACCAGCAGTTAATTTACATGCTTACTTATATAAATCGTACGGGCTCCACAGATGAAAATCTTCCCTCTCCAAGGCTGTTAACGCAGCAGCTTTCATAAGCAGTAAGTACATGTCCATTTTATGTATTGAAAGAATACTAATGCACTTTGATTTTAAATTAAAAGATGTGAATGTACTTAAATAAAGTATAAAGTATACATATAAAAGTTAATGAAGTTAATAAAAGTTAATAAAGTTAATAATGGTCAGGCAGTTGGGACTCGATGATCTTTGTAGGTCCCTTCCAACTGAACTATTCTATTCTATTCTAATACAAATTAATTGAATATTATCATTCATCATCTTTTTGAGCTTTTCATGTGCATTGATGAGCAGCACACAAAGCAAAATGGAATTAAGTTAACAGTCAATTTCTTACTATGTCATGAGTAAGATCTGCTGGATCCAGAGACATCTTTGCAACTCCTCTTGTTGAGTCTTTCCCAGCCAAAGCATTGTATGGGGCTCCTTTTCCATAAAATTCTGTCAGAGTTAAACAAAACAAAAAGAAACAACAAAGTGATGATCTGACAATGTACAGGGTAGGTTCAGCCTCTAATTTTCAGCAGCCTATTTCACTTTAGTGAACTGAAACCAACAACTTGAGTCTAAAGACTCTTCCTTCCAAAACTGACTTTTGATTCGCTACTTTTTTATAATATAACCCAGTACTTAAAAAAAACAACAGAGGGTGGAGTTGTACAACACAGCTGTTGAACTGCTGTACTGTAGTCTTAAAATTTTAGGGAGCTATGCTTTACATTCTCATGAATGGTTTGTAGACTCCAGAATTTGCAGCAGCAAGCGTTGTCTAACTTAGGATTTGAAGATCATCAGACATTTATGTCCAGACAAGGTGTGTTGACAAGCTTAGTACAAGTAAAGCAGCAAGCCATGAGAGTGCCTACTATGATATTAAGGCAAGTGGCCAGGACCCCCTTGGTGCCTTCAAATATTTTACAAGTGTGTTACCTTTCCTGTTTTCCATTAAAAAAGAAAAACAAAGAAAAAAAAAAAGAAAATTAAAAAAAAGAAAAAAAAAAGGTAAAAAAAAGAATCAGTAAAATCCCAAGATATAATTCATAAAGATTACTCAGCTAGCTCAAATATTTAAAAGTATTACTGTCTTTTCATCATTAGAACTGTAAACTGGATGAAGTAACAGGAGTTCAAATTAAAACATCTTTATTTCTTAGGGAAGGCACAAACAGCAAATACATCAATAAATTTTTTAAGTGTAAATGAGGAGACAAGAAGCCTTGTGAAATAACAAAATTTTAAAGGAGAAAAAATTACTTAGGTCTCCACATAAAAAATCAGTCAACTCTTCCAACAATTTTGAGCACACCACTGGACTGCACAGGTAGGCGAGCACCGGCACAAAAGGAGGCATGGAGCCGAGGGAATGCTGACACTGTGCAGTGCGATATGGGCACATCCGACTTAGCCTTGGCCTGGTGAGCTCACGTACCCAGCGCAGTAAAATGGCCTGACTCCACCGCCAGCGAGGACTCAGGGTCGTCCCTGAGTCCTCGCCTCAGGGCAGGCATTTTCAGTATTTCTGTCGTCAGTGCCCAAGCTTACTGGACTACACTAGGTCGTCTGTCTGTGAGTGTGCTGTAGTCTCAAACCAGAGGAAGTTCTAGACAAAACCTTATTGTGGGAGGTGCCAGTGGAGGACAGTTGATTTTTTTTTAAAAAGGAAAATGTGTATTCATTTTGTTGCAATTGAACTGCAGTTTTTTTGTAGTTTGGGGACATCTAAAAACAAATGACTGAATAATAGCACAGAAACAAAGCAGATAGCAGAGGAGAAGCAAACTTGCCTTTTCCAGAAGTGACATCAAATACTACTCCCTTCACTGCTAGGTAAATGGGCTGTCCTTCCTGGAAAGAAAGAAGTCAATATATCCTCAATTCTTAAGGGTAGGCAAAAGACAATTACTTTTAGCTATGAAATCCATATTTATAAGAGAATGAAATGCTCTTCTGTATATTCTCAAGGAGCTTACAGTCCAATGCACTGTAAATATATAGCCCAGCAATTTTATTTGACCCCATAATCAGCAACCTGGTAAAAATGACATGTCTGCGTGCATCTGGGCAACATAGTGCGTGACATTTCTATACCTGGCTGCTCTGAAGGCTCTCGTCTGCCACCTATTCGTGCATCCTTGTGTCAGCTATTGTCATTAGGCAGCAGAAAGAGATGAAACAAAAATGAAAACAGTACCGGGGACTAGAAAGGAGATAAAGAAAGGACGTGCACTCCCACATCACAAGCAGCTCCCTACAAAAAATATGAGTGTCACCTGGAAGACTGGCAGCAACATCACATCTCCAAGCCACTCTAGTCTGAATACTTCAGGGAGAGTAGAGGAATAGACAAGACTTAAAACTCTGTTTAGTTTGCAGAAATCTGCCTCTTGTTTGTATGTATACAAACATACCTATTCTCTCTCTTGAAATGTCTTGCTTGCGCTTTAAATTGTCCCAGAGATTGTTTGAGGATTTAACCATATGGAATGAGAGAACCTGTTTAATCTCAATCATAGAAAACACGTCCCTCTTGCAAGTCACCTTGTGACACTTGTCTGCTTGAAGCTGATGAACTACATCTTTCTGTTTGTAATGCAGATGGATGTTGCCCAAGATAAAAAGGTGTATGGCAAACAGCATTCTTTATTTGATTAAGAGAGTAAGAGATAAACACACAAACACACACAAATCTGATCTGCTGACATCTGTTTTACTTAACAAGCCAGCGCTGAGCACTTTGTCTGCCATGCACAAGATGTATTTTTAGTCAGAAGCTGGTTAGTTTCTTGGAAGGATCTAGAGAAGACCCTGAGGCCAGCCAGCAAGTTTTTCAAAGGAGAAGACGTCTGTATATTGATGTAGGATTTTAACATCTTGATGGTTTGCTGAGGTTTCTGTGTCACTGAAAGCTAAAAACTCTGAAGTTTAAATGGCTTTGTTATTTCTATGAGCTTGTACGGAAAAAAAAAAGTGTCTAAATGTGTGGTTTAATGAACGGCTCAGAGAAAATCGTTTTAACCTGAAACCCACTGGCAGAACTACCTGGCCAAGCGGGCAGCGAACAGAACAGAAGTGTGTCACCTCACGTCAGTGCACGGCCGCAGCGGGCCCGCAGCAGGACACACGCTCGGCCGCCGAGCAGCGCACGAACGACACAAGCTCCCTGAGAGCACGCTGCCCGTAACCAGCGGGCGGGGGGGCGGCAGAGCCGCACAAACCCCGTCCTAACGTGCCTTCCGACCACCGGGCCGCAGGGCGGGCCCCCTCGGTCCCCTGCGTGCCGGGCCCGGCCGGCGGGCTGGGGCCTCCCGCCCGCCCCTACCTGCTGCCCGTCGTATCTGGCCAGCTCGGGCTCGGTGAAGAGCCGCACGG
>VXAA01000169.1:379662-436566 GCA_013399115.1 Anseranas semipalmata | reverse complement strand
GGCCGGCCCAACGCCGCGGCCTGGGGGCGACGCCCAGCTCGCCGAGCCGGCGGGCAGCCCGCGGGGGGCGCGTCCGAAGGGAGCCGTTGTTTTGGGTGCACCTGCATGGACGAGCTCCCCTTTTATTTGAGGGTTTTATCCGCTAGGAAGGTTTTATCCTGTGGTGATCAGGATGAAATTAACTCATGTGAGAGCTTGTGTTTGGAAGGAGTGCTCGAGACAGTTAATGAAGCCACAGCGATGCCTGGAAGCGCGGACTGGACTGTGCACATTGCCCCGCGTGTCAGCCGCCGCTGGCACTGCCCCGTACGGCCTAGGTTGTCCCAGGCTCCGTGGCGCTTGTCTGGATGGTGTGTAAGTGCAGCGGCTGTGCTTCCATCCCTTCTCTGGCACCTGGTGCTCCTGCCCCTAGCAGGGTGCTAACATGTCTGGGATTACCTTTCCTGAACTTCTCTTTGTCCAGTGCCTTCCTGTGTGCAGCACTGAAAAGGAACTGCTGGGTCACGAGCAAGCTCCTGCAGTTGTTTGTCGCTCAGCTGCGTGTGCTGAGCCCAGAGGATGGCTGAACAAAGCTCTGTTCTGTGCCCTTTCTTCTCTTGATGTCCTATCCTATCTCCGTGTCCTCTGACAAGCTTAACTGCCCTGCACGTTCATGTTCCTTGCACGTTAGCACCATGCTTCGCCTCTTTATCAAAAATAACACGTAGGAAAAGCTGGCCTGTGGGAGCAAACGCCATTGGTGTTTGCCAGGTTCACTGCTGTCAGTTGCCATGATCTGGGGATTCTGTCCAAGATCCTGGAGAAACCAGAATCGGCTGTTGTGCAGTAATGCTGTGCTGGCTTCCCAGCTGTTAGAGGACTGCAGCTCCGTATGTCTGTGAGTTACTGAGTTTGTCGGTCTGTGCTGCCTGCTCAGAATGCCGTGGTAGATCCATGAGCAGTGCTGGGTCTGAGCGGCCTCAGCAGGTTTACATACCTTCATGTCTTGTCAAGTCAGGTGTTCGGGATTTGCAGTGAAATTATTATTATTATTTTTTGGGTGGTGATGGTGGTATCTTGTGTATCAGCTCAGCTTAGTGCACCTGAGGCAATGTGAGTGCTCCCTGCTTTTGACTAGCTGTACTTCACTGGTAGTATGTGGGAAAGGCATATGAAACTGTCAGCCTTGTAAGTAGAGATAATAAAATGTAATCTCATATTGGTTTCCTGTTTGTTTCCAAGGGATGCTGAAAGGTTACATTTTTCTGACTTTTTCTTCTCCTGTGTGTTAGAATCACTGTAGGTCCTCTTGAGAGGGTAGTAAGTCTTGCATATTGAGTTCTTGTTTAAACTTGTGTCGATATCTTCTCGCTGTCAGAAACAGAATTCACTTACCCTCTACACCACCTCAGCTGATGAGGCGTCTGTACCAGGGAACCCAACCAGAGCAGTGTGGGAGTCAGCTGAGAAACTGCAGCGACTTTGTAACTTCTGGTAAACTGTTTGGATCAGCTCTGGTGGAAGGAGTTTGCATGAGTAAAATCTGAACTGTTTTTTTAGCTGATTTAGCTAAACTGGTACAAAAGGCTCAGTGAATATTATTCCTGTGTCAGAATAGCTTGTTTTGAGTCAGGTAAACAAATAGAACTGATGTGGCCCTAGAAAAAGGAACAATCTTAAATTTTGTTTCTTTTATGAAGGTAAATGAGAAAAGTGTCTTCAGTTGTACCCTGCTAAGTCTCCTGCAAATGAGTTGAATGTAGCCTATTATTTACCTGTGTACTCACGCCTCACACCATGGGAAATTATACTTTATTTATGTGCAAAGCATTTAAAAACAACTGGGTGGCTGCTTTCAACTTGCTTTGGATCCTGGAAACAAATACAGAAATACGTCAGGAGGTGATGGAGGCTTTACGTCAATCTTCCAAGATGTGAAATGAGTGGACTCTTTCCTAATAAGTGCAAATGATGATTTGTTAGTGGTGTAATGATGATAATTTCAATACCTAATTGGAGTTGCATGGAAGAAAAATACTTCATTATGGATACGTGCACGTTACTGTTAAGTAAGTTGGGGGCGTAAAGTTTAACAGCATTCGGTATGGCTACTGCATTAACTGTGCGCCCATTTTCCTTAGAATAGGAACAAAGCTAATCTCCCTTAGTTAATTGGGTATTTGATACTGAGCGTTTAGCTGGGACAGCTCCTGTGCAACACAGGGTATGCTGTAAGCTCAGGCCCCAGTTTACTTGTGTGTTGTTCCCTGCCATGAAAGAAACTTGGAAAACATACAGTAGATACTTTTACCACACAGGGGGAAAAAAAAAAAGTCAAATGGTTCATGATCTTGTGTGATGCCTATCTGATGTGACAAGCTTCTGACTTTGACGGAAGTGTCCTGGCAGTTTGGGCCCAGAGCTCTGAACAGCAAAACAAGAAAGCATCTGGTCTCTGTTGCTGATTTAGAAACACTGGAAGACTAATTAGTTGCATAACCACTAATATAGAGTAATATTTACAGTGAGCTCAAATAAGTGCCAGAAATGTTGGGGGTGTTTGTTGTATTTTAATGACCCACCTACCTACGTGGCTGGGACTGCATTTGAGTTATTTGCCTTAATACCTGTCAAAATGCAATTTGTTTCTTATGCACCTCTTTATTGAGAAGTGCTAATGGTCTGTTTGCTGGTATGTGCTGTGGTTTGTCTTGAGTGACAGAACGGAGTTCCTGGTTGTTTCAGAAGGCATTGCCCTAATTGGGGGTTCAGGGTGAGCTGAAGCTGCCGAGGAAACAATTACTTTGATCTTGAAAGAAAAGGTGATGTTACTCTTGAAGCAGGAGGCTAGAAGTAGGTTAAATGTAATGCACCATCTTTCTCTTTTGCAGTGTGCAAGTCGCTTAATTTTCAGGTGTAGGTCTATGTAAATGTGACTCTTGTGAACAAGCGGAACGGATACTGGGTGCTCTTGGACTGGGGGCATGTTTTTGTGTGTTTGGTTAGTTGGAGCCTCTCTTATTTGTACCATAGAAATTCCAGCAATTGCAAGTTGAGAGCATGTTTGGAAATTGAACCACTGTTTTAACTACACAGCTGAGTGAAGATGTGGAGCGAGTATCTGAAAACCCAACAGATGAGAGAGAAGGAGAGATGGGAGTTCATGAAGATGCCAGCTCTGTTATTTTACCAGGTGAGAACTATGGACCCAAAAACTACCAATTCTAAGTGCCTGATAAGTTGCTGTGTGATTTTTTTTTTTTTTTTAATTGCACTTCTGAGAGCAAAGAAAACACTAAGTGACTTACTTTGGGGAATAAGTACGGATGGAAAGTTAAGGAGCTTTTGCAGGGATTAAAATGAGGATATTTCTTTGTTGTGAGCTGTGCTCAATCAAAGAAGATTCAGCACACCTGGTTCTGAGATGGCACAGAATGTCATCTTCCTTTTGTGTTGGCTGTATCTTTCCTGAGTTGCAGTGTTTGTGATAGTGGTGGATTGCAAGCAAAGTCCGTGCCAGATTTACATGAACAAGATGCAATGTTGAACACACACTTCAAAACAGATTTTAGTTAGCCTGTTTGGACCTGCTTTTGGAGGGTGTGGAACAGTGTTAGATAGGCTTATTGCAGCCCAGATTTGGGTGTTAAGGTAAGCCAACCTGAAATGAGTATCCCCTAAGTGTTTTGCAGCTGTTCAAGACAGACTTTTTTGTCAGTAGTACAATTTTATGCATATCAGTGTCCTAACTTCCTTGGCTGACATCTCCTGGCAATGAACTTCAGAGCATGTGTGTGGCCACGGACCTTTATATGAGGTTATGTGCTCAATAGGAGCTACAAAAAGGCTAGTGTTTGCTGTGGTAAGGGACAATACCAAACCATGCCATTATAGTTGAAGGGCAGAGTGTGGCATAGCCCGAGAGGGCCTGACTCATTAAATTACACCCACAGAAAAGTTAGTATAAAATAGACCTATTTACCTCCTTTCATACGTTGGGTTTTAATGCTCATTTTGTGTTCCGCTATATATCGCTGACAATCAAAACAGGCCATGTAACTCGAGTACATAAACTTTGTCCTTACAAGTATTGCTGAAAGAAATGGAGAATGCAAGGAGTATGGGGGGAACAGTGTTTGCATAGCTCTGCATGTACAAGTGAGACTAGTGTGAAGATCTTCAGAGGCTAAGCTTTGAAGGCAAGGAGGAAGGAATCAGATCTGTCTTTCTCTAGATGTAATTGGAAGAAGCTTTCTTTTGTGAAACTTCATGTAGCATGCACAAGGAGGTATGAAAACACAGTCACTTCTATCATGGTGGAGATGCAATGCAAATAGCTGTGTAAGAGCATTATTAGAATATTAAATCTCGCTGCTGACACACGTTAAATGTGGTCAGAATCCCCCTCACTGGAAGGGGGGGAAATGAGTTGTTTTTTCCAGGATGAGATTGACCGTTAACAGACTGTTTCTTGTGAACTTTGAACTTTGTTTCTGGGTTGGCATTCTTGAGAACAAACCTTGTTTCCTGCCATGTCCTTAAGCGAATGCCAAATTCAACACATGGAAAAGAGGCACAATCCGCTGAAGACTGTGCCTCATGCTTGAGAAGGAAGCAGCTGTCTCATTGATCATTAAAAATTATCAGTATGATCAATATGATATCCAAATGATCAGCAATAGTTGTGTTTTTTAAATCAAGCTGAGTTTGACATTTACTTTCCTCTCAAGCAGTTGATCTTTAAATCAGCGCTACATAAATTCTGCCCAGAAATCTGTATTGTAAAGTCCTAATTCATATTCTGTTTGGTTCCAGATAGTGAACTGGGTACCAGTGCCCCTTCTTTGCGTTTCAGCAAGACCTGCCTAAAGAATGTTTTTTCAGTAATTCTCCTGTTTATTTATCTGCTACTCATGGCTGTAGCTGTGTTCCTTGTCTACCAAACCATCAGTGACTTCAGGGAGAAGCTCAAGCACCCCGTGATGTCTGTCTCTTATAAGGAAGTGTCCTTGTACGATGCACCTGGTAAGACTGGTAGCAAACAAAATGGGTAAAGTTGTTGTTCACATTTATCTGGCACTGTTCTGCATTTTCAGTGTTGATTCTCCAGGGTCTGGAGTGCATATAATGCTTTGACCCAGATCTTTTACTTGCTCTTTTTTTTATTCTGTGTTGTATTGACTTTGCATGGAAATATTAATATTGTAGGACAGATCTGGGGGAGGGGTTCATGCCAGTGACATGCATGACAGTAGCTGTGGAATGTGCTGCAACATTTGATGGACAGGAAGTGTTTGCACACTCTGGAATTGGCTGTCTTTCTGGGAAAGAAGATAATTCCTCATGGAAATACTCCCAAAACAGTATCATTTAAGCAGGGTAGCACATAGGATCTGTACCATGATCTCACTCCTGCACTGGACAGTGAGATGCTGTTGACAATAAAGAAGGTGGATTTTCCAAACAAACCATGAAAAAAAAAAAAAAAACAACAGTGCCACTTCCTACTTCTGTTCTGCATTATATACAATATAGTATTGCATTGGAAGGCAGTGACAAGGTGATGTGACTGCGGAGAGCACTGCTGGTGTAAAAATGTGATGTGGCATCAGAAAACTGTATTGCAGTTTGCAAGAGGGATTACTCCATGGAAGTGTTTTTGAATAGTGAGTTCTATTGTTATTTTTTGTTAAATCGTCCAGTAACCATTCAGAAATAGAGCTGTGGTAGCAAGTGCATCTCAAACAGCGTTGGAAGCTACTTGTATGTCAGTTTGCAATTTAAAAATAACACGTCTGTTTTAACGTGTTACCACCTTTTGCAAATCACCGTTCCAGTACTTGTGGTTGAAAGGTGTTTCATGTTGTTGCCGTATTCCTGTAGTTTTTTTCTGTATGGTTAGGTAGGCTTAGCTCTGTTAGTAGGTCCTTGAATTGGCCTGTATAGCTGGCCTGTATAGCTCTTGATGGGAAAAGCAGGCTTTTCCTTCTCCTCTCCCCCTTTCCTTCTCCTCTCCCCCTTTCCTTCTCCTCTCCCCCTTTCCTTCTCCTCTCCCCCTTTCCTTCTCCTCTCCCCCTTTCCTTCTCCTCTCCCCCTTTCCTTCTCCTCTCCCCCTTTCCTTCTCCTCTCCCCCTTTCCTTTCCCTCTCCCCCTTTCCTTTCCCTCTCCCCTCCAGGTGAGCTTTTCATACAGCACCAAGACAAAAATGTCATTTAAAGAAACAGAGCAACATACTTATAAATCCAAAAGTATTGGTAGGGGATTCCTGCCAGATCAGAGGACATAAATTAATGTAGCCCTTTACTTCATTGCTCTGTTAAGGTAATGAGATGTCAAGTTGCAAGCATGGTGCACTGAAGAAAGGAATAAAGCAGTTTTAGACTGATGTATTCTGACTACTTCGACATCTTGCATTTTGGCAGACAGGCCACCTCAGTTGTGTGAGTTAATCGTATCTAATAAATTGTACTTTTTTGGTAGTTGGTCTAGCTTATCTTCAGGCAAGTTTGTTTCCAGTATTAAATGTGGCATAACAGGATTGTTGGTCTTGGGCCTTGTATTTTGCTAGCTTTCTACAGCTGAGGTGACTGAGGTTTTTTAATGCTTTCTGTTGGTCTGAAACCACAGATTTATGGTGTATACAAGTAAATGAATTTCCATACAGGTGAAGAAACAGCCTGCCTACCTAGCAATAAAAGTAGTAAGGGATTGGTACAGGTAGTACTTGTTTGATAGCTTTGATTTTTATCATGACATCATATTTTGTGAACCAAAGATGCTAGATGTTCTGAAGAGGATCTTTCACTTTTGTGAGATCAGCCAGTGATCTTCAATCTCTCATGTATAGTACGTACGCTTTTTCCAGTTAAAATATGACATATTAAATGATAACATCTGAAAACACGTACATGTTGAAGCACTTTGTGTCCCATTTGACTTCAGCGGTCTCCTAGCTTATTTTACACATTCTTCTCATTTGAGGCCAGTGGAACTGATTTATTAGCTGCTGGCTTGTGGAAGGACTAGGGAAACTTAGTAACTTCTGTGAACTTTTAGTTGTGGTAACTGAACAGGAACCTGGATTTTCTTCAATGCGTTGCAGGGCTTCTGTCCTGATGTGGCTGGCAGTGTTGTCCTGCTCCAGAAAAATACTCGAGCACGTAGTTTAATTGGATTGTTTTGCTGGATCTTGGCAAGATAGCTCAGTGTCCTGTGGGATTAAATCCCAGAATGAAAATCTGTGAACATCAGAAAGAAGTCAGCTCTCTTCAATGTTTTTTTCTCCTGAAACAGGTATTGCCTTTTACCCGGGCAAGGCTCGGCTGCTTAGCTGCAAGCATCATTACTATGATCACATTCCGCCTCTGATAAATCCAGGTCAGCCAGGAGACATTGAGTGCACCACTCAGAGGATCAACTACACAGATCCTTTTACTAATCAAACGATGGTAATAATATAATAGAATAAATCTTACTCAGTGGGCGTTTTCTGCTTGTAATGGTATTTGAAAGTAAAAATATTTCTGAAGTGCTGCAAAATATCCTTGCTTCTGGGGCGGGGGGGGGGGGTCCTGTGTTTGTTTGTTTTTTATAAGCCACCTATCCTTTTGTTTTCAGAAATGTAAAAGACCCTGGTCAGTGTGGATATGTGTTAGGAATGACCAGCTGTCATGTGGCTGTGTGCAACATGAAAACCTGAATGGAACAAAAGTCTTGTTTTTCACAATGAAACTCTAATTCATTCCTTTCCTGAATGAATTGGCAAGCAAAGTGCTTGATATAGTACATCTAATGTTGATAGAAAGCAGTAGCAGTTATGTCATTAAAGCAGGATAACTCCTGTCTTTTTGTGTTTTTGCTGGGAATTAAATAATATTTTTGTCACGCTTAGAAAATTCTTAATTGGGCACCAAAAGCATTTCATTGTACTGAAGCACTGTGTGCCAAAAAGATGGTACACTGAGTAACAATCTGTCTTAAATTCCTCTTACAAATGCAGGGAATCTGGCTTCTGTGCAGATAAATGTTCAGAAAATAAAGTATTAAATACAATCATTTGTATCTCATCTAAAGTTATTGCTCGGATCCTTTCTAACGAAACCAAACACGAACAAACAATTTAGTTACCTCTTTGGTCAGCTTTTTTTCCATCTTTATGACTTGCCTTTTGTCTAGTCACCATTTCTTTGTGGGATGCAGCTCCTGAGTGTATTTGAAAATAATATTCTAGGTCTTAATATTTAATTTCTGCCACTATTACATTCTTTTTGCATGTTTTAACAAACTAAGAACCTTCATTTTATGCTGTATGGTGGATTTATTTAGAAGCTTGCAGATTCAATAGGCTCTAGTCCCCCGGTTGAATGGGGAGGCACTGAGGCACTGAACACGTAGAGCCGTGTTCAAATTGGCGGAGTCATTTTGCAAGCACCTGCTTGCTGTCCGATATAATTCCTGCACTACATTAAGTTGTATTCTGCCTGCTAGCTAGCTTTTTTTTTTATTTTTATTTTTTTTCTCCTCTTCCCTCCTCAGCAGCTTGCTTAAAGTGCTCGGGGCTGTGAAACTGTTCCTCTTTCCCGAGGACAAACCTGATGTTCTCCACATCAGACTCCAAATTAACTTGTTTCATGTCAAGAGCTGAAAGTTCCTAGACTGTAATGCCCAAAACTGTTTTGTTTGTCCTTCTGCAGAATGTGGGCTGCAGAGCCTTGACTGGTAATTCCACATCCCAAATGACTATGATGAAACTAGAACAGATTTCTTAGCAAAACACTAAATCTTGATTTAGAGACTTCATTTTTCAGCCAAAAGGAGGAATTCACGTATGCCTTGGCAGACATTCTTTTTGGATATTTTAATAGGTGTGTACTTATTAGAGGCCAGGAAAATCTCGATGTGTATTAGATTTCTTCAGAGTATTAGTGACAGATGGCAAATCCAAGAACAGGAAATGAGGATTCCTCCCCTACTCTCACTGTCTCTCTGTCTGCTTATAGAAGTATGCTTTGGTTGTTCAAGGCCCTCGTGATGTGAAGAACAAGGAACTGGTATTTTTGCAGTTTCATTTAAATGGAACAGACCAGGATTTTAGTGCCATTGACTACCTTCTGTTTTCTTCTTTCCAAGAGTTCATCAACAGGTATGTAAAGGGATGAGCCTGTAACTGCATTGAAATTGCAATCACAGCAATACTAGTGAAAGCAGGGCTTTTTTGGGTGGAAAATTAGAGAGGCTTTTATGATGATTCCTTTTTTTTTTTTTTTTTATTCTTGGATTACTTTTGATGCACTTTCATGTCTTAGATTACTAATCTCACTTCTTAGAAAATGAATTGAGGATATTTTCAGTGACAAAAACTGCCCTTCAGGTATGCTTCAGCCATTTGTTGCTGCACTTTCTAAAAGTTTAAGTTTGTGCTGTCTTGCTTCTGCTGCGGGTGATCAGGAAGTGGGTTGTACTTGGCGGTGTAATAATGAAGTGCACTAAGAACTCTAACGTTTCCGTACCTCTTTTTTTTAAGCAATTACTACAAAGATCTGTTCCCTAGATCAATTTGTTGTGATTTCATTGAAAGATTAACCATAACTGTTTGTACTGCTAGTTTTATTTAAGATTCTACAGGATGATGTAATTTTGTAGATGAGGGTTTTTAAAAATGCTTTGTTTTGATTTGATGTTGGTGCCACTGGAGTGACTGGTCAACATTTTGCTAAATTTTAATAGGAGTGGAATTAATCCTGTCTTGAACTTTTTTGAAAGCCCCATTCTTTTTCCCATCTTCTGTGAATAAACTCCTTACTTAAACTGCTTAATTTTTGCTTTTAATTTAAATTCCAGTTCTGTTCTTCTCTCTGTGATCCAAATTAAAAGCTAGTCAAGAGGCATTAGTCACAGTGAGACCTAATAGAAAGCCTTAATTTGGTAATGGTTGGATGCAGAGTGAAAAAGGGGCAGTGGATAAAGGGCATGTGCAGAGTGAAATAAAGTGAGGGAGGGGAAGAGAAGTAACACTTTATTGTAGTGAAGCGATTTTAGAGGTTTGGGCATGGTCTTACCGGTGTTTTTCAGATGGAGCAAAGACTGAAAGTGTTCAGTCACAGTATCTCTGGGTGGGCAAAGACCAGTTGTCTGAACTTGTTTTTTACAAAGTGTTTCTACTTCAGTGAAGGACACAGACATTAAGCTTAAGTCATCAACTACTTCCTGTGACTGTACAAGGGTACCTCAGAAAATGCTAATGTTCCAGGTATTTTAGGCATTGATATTTTAGGGTGAGAAAATACCAACTGAGAGTGGTGATGTAGAAGGTGCTACTTGTTCCTTCTGCTCTGGATTTTCTCGGTTCTTATGGCTTGTGCCGCAGTTAGCGGTAGGTGTGCTGGGACTGATTCCAGCGAGGTGCACGGCTGTTTCTGCACTTCAAGACACGAGCATCGTCGAGACCATCCCCAGTGGAGTAAAGATCAGAAGGCATGGTTGCGTTGCATCTGGTTGCTGTCTTTTGGCAGAATGAGCTAACTTACCAAGACAGAAATAGGACTAGACATACTCAAGTCTTGGAAGCCACGTTTCTGTGCTCATTGTACCAATTTGCAGATAAGCCATTTTAAAAAGCTGTTTGTTTCCAAACTAAAACATGCATGTCCTATTGAAGCCGACAGTACGTAAAGTGTCTCTTCCTGCAAGCAAGTCTGCATGCTGCTGTCTGAAATGCTTGCACCGTGTGTTGTGCAAAGGTAGGTTAGATGTGCAAAACAACAATAAGCAGTATTGCCAAGGTCCTAGCCTGAAGGCTGTGTTTGTGCCAGAGTAGATGAAGCAGCAGGAATCATCTGTAAGCTGCCTGGAGGAGCCGGGATTGCAACCTCTTGCCTCCAGGTTTCCCAGGTCAGGCAGGTTACGTGGCAGAACTGATCCCTGAAGAGAAGGGGAAATGACGCTGTGTTCCTATAGGAGCTGCCTGGTCTCTGCTGGAAGGCAGCAGAACTGAAGCTGGGAGACTGAAGGCTGAGCCTGGGTTATGTCTGAGCAAAGCAAAAGGCAGGAAATGGTGTTGTCTGTTTGGGGATGCATCCCTTGTGCCTGTTTGTAGTAGGAACGTGAGTTAAGGCTGTTTTTGAACTAACCCAGATAACGGCAAAATTGGCAAAGGCGTGTAGGCCTTTAACTGTGGTAGTAAATGATCTGTATGTCTAGGTGAAATACAGTAAGAGAACCAGTTGTGTGCAAGATATTTTGGTACTGTCTCTTTCGCAGCATCCTCCAAAGCTCAGTACAAACTGTACGTCTTGTCTTGTTTAGCATCGTGTATTGCTCTCCTGGCATCCCAGGGCGTGAACTGCACAGGTTCAGAGCAGGCTGAAAATTGAGGTTTTCTCCTGACTATGAACTACGCGTGAAATGTCATGCATACGGGGAATGTACTTGTTCTATCCGATGTCCAGCAGGAGAGAAAATAGAAATGGCTTCCGGTTCATCAGCTGGTGCTAAATTTAGCTGATGGGAAGTCCTGACTGATATCCTTAGAAGCTGTTGTGTATTGACAGTGTAATTTTGTCCTTCCATATAGCCGCTAAAGGCTTCAAATACTGACTGCTGTTAACTGCTTTTCCTGACAGAGCGTCTCACTTATGGGTTATGAGAGCATGCTCTTAGCACTGCGTCCAGCAACTAATGTAAAGTGTTATTAAAGGTTCTGAGCCACATGCTAAAACTCATCAGATATCAGAATTACATTTACAGTTTTTTTGCGATGGCTGCAAACAGCTTAGGATGGAATGGACAGGCAGACTGCTGTGAAATATATATGTAGGGTATTCCATCATCTTAAATCACGGTCTGAACCACCTTGAAATTGGTGAGAATAGTCCAGCTGTACCTACAGCACAGTTTCTCTGTAGGCACTGTTATGTGCAGCTCACTTTTGCTTTAAATAGCAATAATCGTATCAATGAAGGCTGCTGCAAGCATCAGCCATAAGCAGTAATAAAGATGTAGATTCTTGTATCTTTAAGGATTTTTTTGAGGCAGAGCAAGTGGTGAAGACTCAAGGTCCAGTTGTTTCTGTCAAGGGTTTTATTCTCTGCAGCTCTTATGTTAAAATTGGATCAACAGACTGTGCGAAACTGGCAGTGCTTGCTGGTTTTGTTCTGGCCTTCGCAGAACACTGCTGAACTGTGTGCTATTGTTGGACTGAGTCGGAGGGATACTGCCACTGGCTTTTTTTTTTTCTTTTGTATTTTTCTTTTCTTTTTTTAAGACAGTGGCAGCTGCTGTCTGTACCATATTAATTGGAGGGAAGGAAGTAATGAAACCCTTGCAAATTACCAAAAAAGTGTAGCTAAAAATACGAGTTCCTTTCCTGAACTATCATTAGTGTAATACATGGGTTTAAGAAGAAAATCCTCTGAACATATTACTGTCAAAACTATTGTTAACTTAGCATGTAAAATAGCTTACAGTCATGTGAGATGACGAATACCAGTCTGAACAGGTCAGAGATTATTTAAGGGTCTAAACAGAGCTTCATCTTCATCTCTCTTGTGTGCAGAGAAATAAATGATAATATAGAAGGGTCAAGACTTTCAGTACCACAACATCTGACCCTTTATTATGTCCCACGGCTGTCGGAGAGTTTCCAGTTCCCCGAGTATAGGGGAACTCTCGGATATTATTTGCCCTCTGCTATTATTTGTGCAAAGCTTCTGCATCTCTGCCCTGTCGTCGTCGTCCGCCCCCCCTTTTTTCCCCCTTACTCTTTGGCAGTGGCCTGGATTATGGGCACATGCAAGGAGAGGCCTTCTCAGATCAATTCTCCACAGCTTCTCCTAAGATATTAATCTTTCTTTTTCAAGCCTACAATTACTGTCAAAGGCAAAATATTGTATTGCTGCCTGCTTACCATGTAAGTTGTGGCTGTAATGCTCAGCTCTATGTCATGCATTCCTGCCTCAATTTTCCATGTTGGTTTGGAAAGCTTTTCTGGGATGCTGTATTGAGTCATGCATTAGGCATATGACTGGCTGGCAGAGTGCTAATTATGTATGTTCCTCTCAGTGGCAAAGTACCATGTTCTTCCTGACTGTCCCATCAGCTGCTGCTGTACCCATATATCGAAGGGGGGAGAAATAATTGTCAGACTAGGTCTCCCTGTGTCATTGGTTTGCATGGCAAGGAGCAGTCAGGGATTGGACTTTGCTCTGATGCTTTGCCCACATCTTCCCTGTGGGGGTTGGAGAAGCGCAGTGTCCTCCTGTTGGGACAACTAAGCAAGCACCTAATGTTACAAATAGATAAAGTTATCATAGAATCACAGAATCATAGACTGGCTTGGGTTGGAAGGGACCTTAGAGATCACCTGGTTCCCCCCCCCCTGCCATGGGCAGGGATGCCACCCACTACAGCAGGTTGCCCAGGGCCCTACCAACCTGACCTTAAACACTCCCAGGGATGGGGCATCCACAGCTTCTCTGGGCAACCTGGTCCAGTGCCTCACCACCCTCTGAGTAAAGAATTTCCTCCTAACATCTAATCTAAATCTCCTGTCTTTTAATTTAAAACCATTCCCCCTTGTCCTATCACTATCTGCCTGAGAAAAAAGTTACTCTCCATCTTTTTTATAAGCCCCCTTTAAGTACTGAAAGGCTGCAGAGATGTGTCCATGGAGCCTTCTCTTCTCCANAAGCGCGCACTGCTGGCTCATGTCAAGCTTTTTGTCCACCAGAACCCCCAAGTTCTTTTCTGCAGGGCTGTTCTCAGTGAGTTCTTCTCCTAGTCTGTACTCGTGTCTGGAATTGCCCAACCCAGGTGCAGCACCCTGCACTTGGACTTGTTGAACCTCATTAGGTTCACGTGGGCCCACTTCTCAAAATTGTCCGGGTCCCTTTGGATGGCATCCCTTCCTCCTCTCGTATCAACTGCACCACTCAGCTTGGTGTCATCTGCAAACTTGCTGAGGGTGCAGTCCATCCCACTATTTCACTGATAAAGATAATAAACAGCACTGGTCGCAAGACAGACCCCTGAGGGACACCACTTGTTACCAGCTTCCACCTGGACAGGCGTTGACTGCAGCTCTCTGGGTGCAGCCATCAAGCCAATTCCTTATCCACCAAATGGTCCACCCTTCAAATCCATATCTTTCCAATTTAGAGATCAGGATGTCATGTGGGACCATGTCAAAAGCCTTACAGAAGTCCAGGTAGATGACATCTGTTGGTCTTCCCTTGTCAACTGATGCAGTCACTCCATCACAGAAGGCCACCAGACTGGTCAGGCATGATTTGCCCTTGGTGAAGCCGTGCTGGCTGTCTCGGATCACCTCCTTGTCTTGCATGTGCCTTGGCACTGCTTCCAGGAGGATCTGTTCCATGGTCTTTCCAGGCACAGAGGTGAGGCTAACTAGTCTGTAATTCCCCAGGTCCTCCTTTCTACCATTTTTAAAAATGGGAGTGGTGTTTCCCCCCCTTTTCTTTTTTTCCCTCTCCCCAGTCACTGGGGACTTCACTTGACTGCCAGGACTTTTCAAATCTGATGGAGAGTGGCTTGGCACCTACATCAGCCCGTTCCCTGAGGACCCCGGGATGCATGCCATCAGTTCCCATAGACTTGTAGCTGTTCAGTGTCATCAGGAGGTCCCGAACCTGCCCTTCGCTTACAGCGGGAGGGACTTTGCTCCCCCAGCCCTTGCCTAGAGGTTTGGGGACTTGAGAGGTGTGGGAAGCCTGACTGCCAGTGAAGACTGAGGCAAAGAAATTGTTGAGGACCTCAGCCTTCTCCATGTCTGTTGTTACCAGTTCTCCCTTCTCGTATATCAGAGGGAGTACGCTCTCCTTGGCCTTTCTTTTCTGACCAATGTACCTATAGAACTCCTTCTTGTTACTCGTTCCATCCATGCCTTGGCTTTCCTGATCCCATCCCTGCACATCAGGACAGCATCCCTGTACTCTTCCCAGGCCACATGTCCCTGCTTCCACTGCCTGTGCATTTCCTTCTTACACCTCAGTTTGACCAGCAGGTCCTTGCTCAGCCATGCCAATCTCCTGCCTTCCCTGCTTGCTTTCTTGCATAAGGGGATGGAGAAGTCTTGCGCTCTAAGAAAAGTGTCCTTAAAGAGTTGTCAGCTCTGGTCAGTTCCTCTGTCCCTAAGGACAGTGTCCCAGGGATCTCATTCACAAATTCTTTAAATAGCTGGAAGTTCACTCTTCGAAAGTTCAGGGTCCTGACTCTGCTCTTTGCAGGCCCATATTCCTCGAGATCACGAACTTAACCAGGGTGTTGTTGCCGCAGCCCCGACTGCCTCCAAGCTTAACCTCTTCAGTGAGTTCATATCCTAAACTGCTAAAGCACTGTGGGATATCTTCTGTCTTGGTGGCAAGCAAAGCATTAGTTTTTCTTTCCAGAAATGCTTCTCCTTTCTGTTTGTATGCACAATGGAGTTCTGTGTTTGAGCCCCCCACCTGAAGCCCTGACCTGAGAGCAATGGCTTTTTGAGGTTTGCTTTCCTACAAACATACGTATTGATCCATTAAGTGTGAGCAGGCAGTGGAGTGCAGAATAGGCATCAGTATGGTACTCCTATCAGCCTGTGCTCTTGCTGCCTTGTGGACAAGACATCTTGGTTTGTAGGAAGAAAAGGAGCCCCAGTTCTGAAGACTAAGGAAAAAGACGGGAGAAGTGCAAATCCACCCAGTGCTGGTGCAGGGCAAATCTTCCTGATCGGCCTGTTCTTCAGGACAAGAGCCTACTTCTTCAGCTCTGCTTTTCTTCTTTATTTCTTTGCATCTTTCTCCTGGAAGACCAAAATAGCTTAATCTCCCAACAGACCCAGCCATGTGCTCCCTCTGCCATATGAACAAAAGTATACTCTTTGCCTTCACCTAGGAAGATTTATTTATTCTGAGTCAAAAATCCTTTACTTCTCCCTTGCTTCAAGGATCAGCATAGCCTGGCATGGCTCTATAACCTGAAATCTATCTTTAGTAAAAATTAGCAGTCTGTTCTTTAATGCTTCGTGACTCATCACAGTGGTTTACCCGTTCATTTCAAACGAAACCTTGTTGAAAAGCAGCTGCAGGGACAGGCTTATTTCATGGAGATGACATGAAAGTGGCTAAAATCACAGTACTGAGGAGCTCCAAGTAAATGGAGTGGTTAATTCACTGTGTCCTGTGCATTTAGCAGAGACGAGGCAGAGACCAGACAGGCCCTGGAGCTACCTCTTTTTTACTTGCAGTGTGAGGGGTATTGGAAGACTTAAAATGGCTGAAAGATACAGTATTAAAAAATGACACAAACCAATCCTGCTGTTCCAGGGCTACAAATATCTGTGATTGCATATCGGGAAAACAGCCATATTATTGCAGATAGCCTTTCGCCAAAGTTACGTTGTTCCTAAAATAATAGGAATACACTAAATGTGAATTTCAAAGCATTTTAAGCGTGTCTGCATTGCAACCAGTTTATTTGCTCCCCAGAAATAGATGAAGCAGCCTGCCCTGGCCCTAAGCTGTTACTTCCATCTCTTGCTTCTTAGCATTGTGGTAAGTTGTTTCCTGGGGTCCTGGCTCTCTTCCTCCCGTCCCAGAGGTGACACGTGAGCAGAACGAAGCTCCCCTGTAAAGCAGCACAGTCTGCAGGGGGAGGCAGTACTCTGGTACTCCGCTGGTAGGGCACCAGGTGAGTCTTCTGCGGTTAAGAACGCGAGTGCAAGTGCTAGCATTAATCAAAATGTTATTACTAACAGTGGTTTAGATGTGTTGAATTTTAGCAGTTGAAATATCAAAGGCATTTTGTACACACTTTGAAGTACCTGTAGGCCTGACATTTCACTGCCTACAGTGTCCAGACACTACTCTGAGGTTGGTCAGTAAAGTTTTTTGTTTTTTTTTTTCCTTTAGTCCAGAAAAAGCAGAATTCATGAAGGACTGTGAAAGTTCATACTCCAGCTGGAAGTTTTCTGGAGGCTTTCGAACTTGGGTCAAGATGTCCTTGGTGAAAACAAAGGAAGAAGATGGTAGTGAGACTGTTGAATTCAAACAGGAGGTAAAAAATAAAAAAAATAAAATCCTCAGGAAGTTTTTAGGACCTGTTGATTTAAAAACTGTTTGCTGTCACGAAGTTGCATGTTTTTAATAACTGGTTAACAGAACTACCTCTTGGAGCAGTTAGCAAAATGAGTTGGAGGTAGGGGTTGTTTGTTTGTTTGTTTTTAAGTGAAATGCCAGGAGACTGGCTTTTGTTTAATGGCATTCGTTATACCAATTGCCACTGAGCAGTTTCGGAATCTGAACTGGCTGTGCAGTTACTTGTGTTCTTTCTCAACATGGAGAGGTTCTGTAAAAGTGTAAGTGTGATGTGCTCTGCTGTTGGTATGGTGACACATCTCAGGGAAAACATCTCCTAACAGAGAGGAGAGAAACTCCAGGCCTTGACTGTCATAAGTGACACCTGTAGTCTAAGGTATGGGTCTGAAGAGACTGACATAGAAATATTAACAGAGCTACCTTAGCTCGAGGTAGGGATTTCCAAAGGAATTATCTAAATAATAGTAATGGAAAGAGGTACTGTTCAGGTTACCACAAGGTCTGATGTTAGGATGAAGAGGTAAACATAAGCTGAGTATCCGTCATAGCACTCTCATATCTGCTTCTTGTTTGGATTTGGGATTTTCATCTGTTTTCATCTGCTTAGAAACATGGAGTTACTCGACTTCCTGCATCATTTAAAGCTAGACTATATGCAGGTGGAAGATGCAAACTTAGCTAGAGATGAAATAAGTTTGACTTCCATTCCTGTTCTGTTCACACTAATGGACAGGAGAATAATTGTGTTTTGAGTCTGTTGTCTGGCTCCCAGTGTTGATTGGAGAGGAAGAGGCTCATCAGTGATGACAAAGGAGAATTTTAACAGCAGTCCTTTTTAGATAGTGTATCTTCCAGACACACTACGCTTCCTCTTAGTCCGTGGTACACTTGAAAAAGAGTACTTTGTGGAGAGTGAAACGAAGCAGAATCTTTCTCCTGTCTTTAGTTCTCACAGTTAAGGCCTTACGTGGCAAAGCCTTGAGGGAAGAGCAGAGCTGCGGCTGTGAGGTGGGCACCCGCCAGCTCCGCTGGAGGAGGATAGGAGAGGAGTCCCCCCGTCAGTGGGGGCAGTGAGGGCCATAGTTTGGAGGAAAGGGTGAATTAGTCAGCTGCTGTCACGTAAGCACTGACAGCAGTTGTCTGTCCTTCATCACCTACAGCTGTTTCACTTGCCGGTTGTCCTTATCTAGCGTAGGATTTTTGAAAGTCCCTCTTTGTGTGCCCAAGGCTAATGCATCTCAAAGTGGAAACAAGAGGCTGAGCCAAAGTCGGAAAAAGCTGAAGCATAAAAAATGGGAAGTAGGAATTGGTACAGATGTGAATTCCACGTGTCGGCTACCTATTAATAATACAGCAGAAGCTGAAATAGCTCAGACAAATTGCACTTGCTTTGTTTGACAGTACAATGTCCACTCAAATTGAGTAAGGAAATCCATTAGCCTTTCAAATCTAAAACTGGGAGGCAGCATACCAGAACGATGGATACAAATACTAGGTCAAAGAGCATAGCCAGTCGGTCTGCTAAGTAGTCCAGTAGTCATTCCTCGGTCTTTTCTGCCTTTCCCATTGCTTTTAGTCAGCTCTGTGCACTGGCTGTTTCCTGTTGTGCAGTATTCTTGGATGAGTGTGGCTGGGGTGACTGTACGCTGCAATAATTAAATGAGCTGTAGAAATGGAGGGTAACGTGAGGTGGTAAAGGTCCAGTCTGCTCGGAATGGGCACATACAGTGCTCTGTCTCCCGCTTCTATGTGTTCACAGCCCAAAATCTGGTTGGGGCACAGGGTGTGTCCATGGGGGGAGGAGTCTGATAGAAATCTTAAGACATTTATAAAGAAAGTAAGCCATGGTAGAGAGGTAGGAGGTTTTTGTAGAGGGTCATTCCCCTTAAAGTGCTGAATCAGTTTTCATATCTATAGTTCCCGTTACGATCCTGGAATGAAGGAACTGTACTGTTGGATTATTACTTCCAGGAAGAGCAACAGTACTGTCCTGTGCACACACCAAGATGTAAATATTCCTCTGAGGTTCGGAGAAGGGCGAAGTCCCTCCATCATTTGTTCAGCTGTAACTGCAGCGCGTTTTCCTGTTAGGTGACTGGCTCTTGAGTGGTTTGTATTGACACCTCCAGTGGTAGGGGCTTAGTGCAAACCGTGCTATTATGGCCTGCATGTGGTTCCTTCTGGGCTCAGGGGTGTGTGTAGGTGCACACAAGACACGGTACATGTTTTCCTGAGGCCTGATGTCTTAGGAACCACAGTTGGGAAAGTATTAAGACTACAGCTCCACATGGCTGTAACATCTGTCTGGTATCCTAACTTGTACCCTGGTTATCACAGCTCCTGGGAAATGTGATAAAGCTCTGTGCCAGTCAGTGACAGTTTCAATGGTAACTCCGTTAAAGGGCAGTACTGGGAGGCCTGGTTTTAATCATTTTTCATTCTGCAGTTGCTGGTATCTAGCTTGTTCTACAACTGATTCTTCAAAAAAGATTATTCCTGCCACCATCGTGTAGTTCTCTGGTAAATAAAAGTAATTTAACATTCATTCATGAGAACTTTCCAAATGCCGTATTACCCCCAAGTAAATGAATTTTGTAAATGAACTCCCCACACCTTGAAGGGGAAAAACTACGTTTTTTATTTTGAAAGGAGTAACGTATAAAGGCATTTCCAAAGCTCAGCTGCAGTTATCTTAAGCATGGAGTAGGCTGTCTTTAACTGTAGTATTCTTGATGTTCCTGGAACAAAATGCTTTCAGAAAGTTACTTGTGCGGTAATACTCTAGACGAAGGCTTTGATCTGGTATCTCTCACTCTTCCTTGAATTATAGCAAGCCTCCTATTGCCTTCCTGCAAACTGGAACAAATCTGGCCTGTCCTTGCCTGGGCATATGAAGTCAAGCCGTGCATCTGGCCTGCCATTTTGATTTTTGAAGAGGATATGGGCTGTAAGCGTGTGGGGACAAAAATGAATACCTATGAAGTAAGACTTGCCATGCTAGGGCATGGCTAAGCCCTGTGCTGCCACTACAGCGTGTGCTACAGTTGTGCCTTTGTGCTCTGTCAGCATGCACGAGGACATCAAGTATGAACAATAAAGCATCGCTAAATATAACAAAGGCCTTGGCTACCAGTGTAAAATGGTATTGCAGTGTTTTACTAGGTAAGAAATAGGAAATGAATATGACCAAAAAACAGATGGAGGAAACTGACCCTTCTGTATTTTGGGAGCCTAATTTCCAGGTAGAGGAAGGCTGAATTGGCATTCCCTGAATAGTCTGCTATTTTCACCTTCTAGCCTCTTCTGTTGCACGGAAGACTGGATTACACAACTGAAGAAAGTAACCTGCACCTTTTTCACCTTCTTTTTTTTTTTCCCCTCTCCTCAGACTAGTGTGGTTAACTATATTGACCAGAGGACTAAACCGAGAAGTGACCAGCTGTTTTTTGTGGTATTTGAATGGAAAGATCCCTTTATACAGACCGTGCAAGATGTGAGTAACATGCTAGCACCTTCTTGAATTGCTGTCTGACCATACATGCTTGTGGTGTGTGTGTGTACATATACCTCCAAGTTTCTACTTGGAGTGAGGTAACAGAGGAAGAGCGAAGTTAGTTTTGAAATTTCAGTCTAGGATTTATTTTATTTATTTTTAATTCAGTAATAAATATTCCATGGGACTCGAGACCATCTGATGTCTTTCCTTGTCTTGGTGACACTCAGCATTATCTTTGCAGCTAGAGGTGCACGTAGCTAAGAAAAACCATGTGTCCCCTGTACATTAGCAAACTGTAGCTTCAGCTCAAGTCTGAACATTTTGCTTAAATAAGTAAGTGTGCTTGGATAAACTGATTTAATGACTTTTCCTATTAATTGACCGGCAAGAAGTCTAGACTTAAATCTGAATAATAAAAATAAATTGACTAGTGTATCTTTTGCCCCTTACCTGAATAAATTTGTTACTACATTAAAAAAAAAAAAAATCAAACTTCAGCTCAATATACTGCAGCCAGAGGTGTGTGATGTGCTAGACAAGATCACTGGCAGTCACTGGAGTGCTTAAAAGGTGTGTGGATCACTGCAGGTATATGTGCTTAAGCATGTGAGATGGATTGTACTCCAGGAGAGCAGAGGGAAAAGATGTATTTGCCCTCCCCAGAAAAATGCGGAACAGCAAAATGTGCAGACAATCTGTTTAAAATTTTGCATTTAAAATGGCCCAACCTGACAACCTGGTCACTGATGGTCACCCTGGTCTGTCACGAACAAAATCTCTGATTTTTTTTTTTTTCTTTTTGCCCAAAGCAGGTGTGAATGCAGGATTTGGTGGCTGACACCTTGCACTCCTGCTGTCCGGTCTTGGCTGAGGCCAGGCGCCTCCTCAGTGCAGGTGCTTCCTCAGCCTCCAGAGCACAGCCCTGCTCCAGGCAGCTCCCGCTGCTGCCTGCCGGCTGGGGTTCACACCTCGCCTTGTTGGAGCTGAAAGCTGCCCTTCGATCGAGCGAAGGGGGGTGTTTAGTTCCTCTTGCTGAGGCTACAGCAGCCGCCGCCGCTGCTTTTAGGCGCATTTACAAATACAGGAAGCCTGTATTAAGACCCTCTGTCCTGGGTGGTGACCTAGTGACACTGCACTTGTGCTGACCATCAGTTTTGCAGACTCCATGGCAAAGCTGAAAGCTGTGTTACTTTATGGCTGCCTAAGCCTGGATCTGCTTGCTTCATCTCGAGAGCCTAGGAGTCGTCATTGTGCCGAGAGGTGCAAGGAGAATTGCAAACTATAAATAAACTTAACTACTCTTGAACCAAATGTAGGTAAAAATAGAAACATAAAATACTTGCTGTAATTCTAAAGAAACAGTTGCTGCTGTCAAAACCTGGTTTAGCATTACAATGCTGTCTTGTTAAAGCTTTCCAGCAGTTGCTGCTTTTAGCTTGGTCTTTTAGAAGATCCTCTTTCGTGTGACTGCTTATTTTTGCAAATCTTTAAATAATATAGTAAATGTAATCCTTAATTGTTAAACTGCTAATTTAACCATATTGCTAACATTTTAAACAATTTACCATGCTGAAACAGGCATCTCCTGGGATCTGTGCATTTCCTTCCTCACAGAAGGAATTGGAAAAATCACAGAGCAAGGCAGATGTCTGGCAAAGGCACTACCGGCCTTTGCAGCATAAAGGCATATGCTGCAAAACACTTCTGTTAGAAGAATTAATTGTTTGTTAATGTATAGGTATAATACATACCAAGTCAGATGAGGGGAATAATATTTTTAATCTCTTTCAGATAATCACAGCAAATCCTTGGAACACGATTGCTCTTCTTTGTGGCATCTTTTTGGCTCTGTTTAAGGCAGCAGACTTTGCTAAATTAAGTGTTAAGTGGATGATCAAAATCCGAAAGAGACATCTGAAGAGGAGAAGTCAAGTAATGAACCATATAAACTGAGACTAAGACTGCCTCTTAACTATTCACAGCAGAAGGGACAGACAGTAACTGGAACAAACTTCATTCAGCAATACAGCAGTTAAAGATATAAACCAGGTATGTTTTCTTCAGGAAAAACAGCTGCTGGAGTAACAGCCTAGTGAACTGACATTTGAACTTCAGAAAAGAGCTAACTCTAGGGTAGGTCTAACAAACTCATGCTTTTCTATTCCAAATTTAACAAGCTTACCTCAATGTATGGGGGGAGTGGGGTGGGAGGAGAAAATTCACTAATATGCTGTAACAGTTAAAGTCTTTAAAAAAAAAAAAACACTGTTTTGAATACTTCTGAGAACAGGAAGCTATTTAATGTCTGCATGAGCTCTGACCTGCATCTACTGCCAGAATGCAGTTACTTCTTTGTTTAGTGGAAGGTAAAGCCCACACAACACAGTCTGGCCTCCCCTCTCCAGAGTGTGTGTGAAAACAAAATACACTGGAATTCTATTACATGTCATTTTGATTTAAAGTGTACTGACTTTAATATTAAAAAAAAAAAAAAGAAAATACTTCAAATAAATCGTTGTGTACCTTCTCTTGAAACTGCCTGCTCTCAGATGCAGCTAGAGTGTTACAGGAGCTAATCCAGACAGGGGTATTAAGGCAAGATGTGTAAGTAAAAGACAAGAATCTGAGTTACACTGATAGAGTAAACTCAAGCAACTCAATAGTTGGGCATCTGAGCTGATGACAGATTTCAAAGCCTAAGTCTCAGGCTGTTGCTCTTCCTTCTTTCCTGCAGCCTTTGCTAAGGAATTAAAAAAGTCTTTCATCAGCCTGGCATTTAAATGTGATTGTCTATTATACAGAGAGTGCGCACTAACTAACTGTGCTGTGCTGTGTAGTCTTTTTCTTCCTTATAAGTCCCTTACTAGTCTAGATGCCGAACTCAGAATTGTGCAGTCTACAAGGCAGCAGTGCACCACGGTGTGTTTGCGCTGAGGGGTTTGTTGCAAGGAAGTGAGCATGCCAAGTCATATTTTGCTTCTTCCATCCTCTACTACTGGAGTGCTAATAAAGCAGTAAGTGTCTCAAAAGTACTCCCAAATTATTATTTTTTGGGGGGATGGGGTGTATTACTTTCAGGTGATTTCCAGAGGAAAATCAAGGCACTTAGAAGGCTGCAATAAGAAGAGCAAAGCAGCAGCACTGGCTGCATGCATGGAGGCAACATACAGGTTCTCCTGTGTCCAGACAGGTGAGGGAAGGAGGATGTTAGAGGCTACCATGTCACTTGCAGTTACTGCTCTTGCCTCTTCCTCAGGCCCTGAGTGCTTAACTGAGCAGAACAAAGCCTTCCCCCCTACTCACTAAAATTAAACCCCAGTGACCTGCATTTCTAACACTTTTGTCACTCAGTGAAAAGCCACCAGTTATTTAGACAAGTGTGGTGCAGTTCAAGGGTTGTTTGCAAAAGCCGTTCTAATTCTCCTGGTCTTTATAAGCACAAAGATGTGATTACAGCACTAAATACAAACATAAAGACTTTATTGAATGCTGCTCAATTCCCCAAAGATCTTTCATTACAAAAGTTTTCCACACAACTGCAATTTAAGAGATTGGAATGGTACTCTGATAAAAGATGTGAAAAATACTTGATCAAGTAAAACAGACAAGACTTCTATAGTCAACTTTCCACCTTTAAGAAGCAGACTGCATTTTCTTTAAATAAAACAAGGAACTAGTTACTGACAGCCTTCCCACCATAACTGAAAAAAAAATCCCAATTTTGGTCTCACTCTTCAGTCCACAAGGTGCTAAAACTAACGCAGAAATGTCCAAGATGTGCATGTCTAGAGACTGTCTTACTCTGCATGGAGTCCTCAGGCTGATTAGGAGCATCATTGATGGGCTCTCTAAAGGAGGCTCCATCCTCAGCTACGGCAGGAGGAAATCCTTAAGTAGCCCCAGGACCAAGAGGCAGCAAGAATGGGGTAGAGGCACTCACCCAGTGGCAGTCAGATGCACGGACCATCCTGACCTGTTCAAGCTGACTTTCTCTTCCTACTTTGCCTCACGCTAATGTGAATTTATACATAAATCTAAATCTGAATTCAGTCAGGAATTCAAGAACAGCACCATTTAAGAGTTCCTTTCAGGGCTGTGAGTGGCACATACCGAGTATTTCAAGTTACTGGTAACGTACCTTGATTTTATTTGAGAAAATACAGCACAACTAGAAGCCTTTTCTATAATCTTAACCAAAGTATGCAGCGATGTGAAAAGCACATATAAAACAAGGAAAAAATGTACATAGCAAACTATACCACCTATGTGCAACACAATCAAAAATTCAAGTCATAATTCTCACCACTCCCATAATTATTTCACTCATTAAGGATGATAATTCAGTTCTATGAAACGCTGGAAGTGACAGTATATCAATAATTAGACAAATTTACAATATGCTGTGGTAATGACATCACTTAACTGCTGTATTTAAACTCAAATCTTTTCATTTACATTTTGCCAGAGAAAAAGTTGGCTGTTTCTATTATACTGATGAGGTTTATTTTGCAAATTCTTAGATATTTCAAAAGGGTACAAAAAAGTATGTCTGCCGAGTAGAGGTTGTCATTTCTTTTATTTGGCACTTGTATTGTGTGCATTTAGCACATTGTGAGTGCTGTTCTGCTTTTCTGCCATAGCCTTCTTAAGCTTTAACTCCTCTAGCTTTCTCCACAATTCTTCACGTTCCAATTCCTTCTTTTTCTCTCTGTAGAAAAGAGTGAAGTATCAGTTCCAGATGTGTTTTTAAGTGCAATGTGGAGACGCAGGTACCTAAAACCACTGTGACCTCCCTCCATCTAGTAATTTGTAGCGTAAGCTTTTCCCCAAAGCTATTTCGAGAGGCAATCACAGTTTCCTCTATTAAAAAGTGAACGTACAAATTAGTAAAGATTAGTGGTAAAACAGTAACTCTAGCTCAAACAATTGCTGCAGTGTGGTTTTGCAGAGATGACTACGGTTCTAAGGAAGTTCTTTATCACATGCAAACAAGAAACAGAGCATTTTGGGGTGGTGGAAGCCCAACTATTGAGAGGAGCCTTACCACGTGCTTTCAGCTGGCCTAGGACAACGTACACCCTGCTCCAGCAGTGCTGTTTAGTAGGTTAGTAGGGTAAGAGAGAGGTTTTAGCTGAGCTATGAAGCATTATCCAGCGGAGCTTTCTCCAGCCAACGCTCCCAGCGCCCCCCTGCAGCAGCAGCCAAGCCCAGTTTCCCCCGACCCGAGACGGAGCGCGCCCTGCCCAGGCAGGGCAGAAGCCAGGGGCGTTCCTGCGCCGCGCGCCCCAGGGCGCCAGCTCCCGCCACAGCACTGACACGCAGCTGCACGGGCACCTCTTAGTCAAGCGGCACCCGGCAGCCAGCAGCAAACGTTCAGTGAGCGCTTCCACTGCAGAGCCCCCCCGCCACAACAGTTAAGTTCTGTTTTTCAGCTGGTACACCTTAGATAGGTATTCATCAACATACAGTTGGACGAAAAATCAGTACCTTTGCCTTTCTGCTTTGTATGAGCTTGTAAGTTCATCAAAAAGCTTGCCATTCATTTCCATCAGTGTTTTCAGCACATTATATACCAGTGCCACAATAGTTCTAGAAGGAAAGGAGTACAGCCATTAGAATTACTCAACACAAAATAAACTTCAGTGAACAAGTGTTCAGTTTCCTTTTTGGACTCTGAACTTTGTATTTAAGTCACTACTGTAAGGTCAATCAGTTTTTGAAACAAAATCTGTCACTATATTTTCCTCTGTAAATGAATTAACTTTTTTTTTTTGAAATGACTATTTAACCTTGAATTCCCAACTCTTATAATCATATAGGATATAATTATTGGTACAGTGGCTGTACTGTAAAGCCATTCAGTTACGTTACACGTTTAATAACCTGAATTCTAACAATAATCTTGTAATACTTAAGTAATGAAATATGAAAGTCTAAAAAAAATAAAACTCCTGGCTAATAGGCTCAAGTTTGGGCAAAAGAATGCAGTGGAGGAACCACAGATGCACGGTTTAATACAGCTACTAAAAGCTCTACCAGAAACACTTAAGGACAGTGGACAGTTTTGCTGTATAGAAGTGACTTAAGAACATCAGATTGTTGTTTCAGATACGCTAGTTTCTTCAAGAAACTGAACAGCTTGAACAATACTGGCTGTGTATTACGTGGCTGTCAGTATTTCCACTTCGCGTATTATTCTTTCTTTTGACTCTTTTTGTGAAGGTATTCTTATTTCAATAATTTATCCTAAATAATTATAATGTTTATCCCCTTTAAGCCTACTCTTGATAATTACATGCAGAAATCGCAATAAAATTAAACATTAAAAAGGTGCCTATCTTTAAACTTATCACTAATCAAAAAAGCAGGTAAGCTGTCTTCCCCATCTTTCCCCTCCCTAGCAGTTCACCTTCACACAGCAGTATTGATTGTAAGGCTGTAGAGCAGGGGTGCCATGCAGTCATCACCTTGAAAAATGAGTGAAAGAAAAATCTAAGGAAGTAACCAAAGGACCAGGTTTGCCTTTTCAGTACACTCTGTCCATTGTGGCACTAGGAAATCTCTACTATTCACCAGAGGCCTCATGCTCATTCAAAACGCACAGTACACTTAGCCTGCCTACACACTTTTTTGAACATTGGCTTTCACGTGGTTTGAAGACAAAAGCTTATTTAGGTTATTGGTTTTCTGAGAGGAAAAACTTGATTTTAAGTGAGTAGTTAAGACCACGCTGGACAGCTACATAGATACAAATATGTTTCTCTACCCTCCAAAACTAATTAAAACTAAAGGGTTATACTTTCTACCCCAAACTTCCTGGTCCTCAAGGTATACAATTATCTTGTGTCTTTCAAGTCCTGAAAGACAAGGGCAACTTCTGTCCACAACTAGGGAAAGAGGGACATCCTTCAAAGTTGTTGAGGCCCCGAGTACTATTAATGCTCCAAGAATTAGTTCTCCAAAATTTATATTCAGTCTCAGCTGATACGTTTGCAGCTAGACACACCACCTAGATAAATTCAGAAAAATTTCAGAGTCTCTAAGGACTTAAAATAGGGTATCTAATTTGTTTTGAAGTTGCAGAAGGCTCCTGCCTGCCTTGGCTCTTGCCCGTACAAGATTTACATTCTGCAAATTGACTTGCAGCTCAGTTCAGGGTGCTGGACACAGCCAAACTTTGCATTTTAGTATTTCAGTGTCACTACTGTTTCTTTTAAACAGGATATAAAAATACTAAAAACTTGTGGCATTAAATATAAAATGAAGGAGTCACTCATTTCTTATTCCTACCATCCTTTACAGTGGCAGACACTGCTCTTCTATGATAGGATCTTTTCCCCTTATCTCGGTGGGGAGCAAAAATTACTTGTGTAGACACTGACAGCATTTATCTGAAGTAGTAAAGGACAGCAAAGCACAACTATAGCAGAAGCATCTCTTGGCAAACTGTTTTGGTCTAAGTAACATTAATTTGCATTTTAACCAACACATAAGATCAAATGTGATTAGAATATCAAGACTATCATCCAATCTCCTCCTATTTTTTCAGTAAATTTGAGATCTCCATCATAACGATGCAGAACAGTGAAAGTGTAATATTGCTGAAAATGACGTCCATTTTAGCACCCATAATCTCATTGATTTCATCTGCTTTAAGTCAAAATGAAGACACATTTACAAGCTTATGATCTAAACTGGAAACAGTAGACTAATACAATTTATTTATGGTACTATAGATAGTTAAACATTACATACGGATTCCAGTGTTCTTTGGAGATCTTGTATAAACTGCCAAACATAATTGGCAGAATTTTATCAATGTTCTCCTCAATCAGACTAAGAATATATTCATTATTCCAGAAGTACAAAGCTCTTTCTGCAACCTGAAATACAAAGTTTAGGGGTCAAAACCACAAAATAAATTACTACAGATTATTTTTGATACTTTTTCTTTTTTTTACCTGAAAATGTGAACTTGACACACACTTGGATATTTGCTTAAATAAAGGCTCTTCTATTTTTTTGAATTGTGTCGGTTCTATTACATCTAAGATTTCTTCAATTTCACCTAAAAACATGACCTGTTTGTATACAAGAAATACATCAGAAAGTATGAGAATGTTTTATATCACCAGTGTAAATAGAAACAAAATACATCTTAAACATTAGTCTCTTGAATCCTGCAACGAACAATGGACGTAACTGCAATGCATTAGACATGCACAGGTGTTTTTTTTTTTTTTTCCTCTCCAGTCTGAAAGAATTCAATCATCAGCTTCAGCTACCTGGTTACAGCTCCCATCTTGGAAGTCTTCTATGTAATTGCTCTAAAAACTTAACAGAGCTGCTTTTGCAGAATATTTTTCTTTACAGTTAAAAAGATGCTAGAACATTTTATTTCTTCAAGAATTACTGCAGAGGTTACCTTTATCTGAGATCTCCAGAGTAGCTTCTGAGGTGGTAAATAGTTAATATCTGTTTTAAATTACAACCAGCAGAACACACTAGGTAGGTGGCATAAAAAAATTCAATACCACTCAAACAGGGACAACGGTGTTAAAGGACTCCACTTTTCAAGAGCTATCAGGGCTGAGATCTGGTGGCATAAGTCAAACTGCTGATTATATGCACTTTAATTACATAGAAGAAAGCCAACCGGAAGGAAATGAATTTCCCAAGACCATTTAAAGTTACTTTCATACTATGAGAAAGAATGTATGCATGCTTTACCAGACTTCTATTCAGTATCTCAGTTGCTAAGTCCGTGTCGTGTTGCAGATGACTACCTCCATAACTACTAAAATACTTCTCACCTGGAAAATCTATTTCTCTATGCAGTATCTTACTTAGAATGCAACTTTTAACATAGTAGCACAACAGTAAGAACTGACATAAAAAAATTGCATCGAGTTGCATGACAAAGACAAGCACTCTTCATTTTCAAGAACTGCAAGTTTTCTGCATGAGGTAAGATGTACGACCTGCCATATTACATTTTACATCACAGCAGACAAGAAACATGAGACAAAACCAACCTCTTTCTGACTGCAAGTTTTTGGCCAAAATTTGAGCAGTCCTCTGATTACCTATATGAAAAATACAAACAAGTTACAACCAGAACAATTTCCTATTATATATTTGATAAGATTAAAAAATAAAAAAGTACTACTTTGCTTTTCCTCTGTCCAGAGAAACCACAGGTAAAAGTAGTTCCACTGAAAATAAATACTTTGTTGTCTCCTTTAAATGTTTATCTTGTTTTGGTTATTAGAATAATTTAGACCTTATCACTTCAGAAGTCTTTGATGATCCATTCCCACTCCACTCCCACCTCACTACATACATTAATTGATATCATGTTGATAACATCAAGCGTCACAAAATGAATTTAATTCCCCTGTAGCTAGACTGCCCAGAACACTTGTTTTCTACCGATCCATACGCTGGGAGCACCTGTCTCAGTGTCAGGTTTTGAAGCCCAAGAGCAAGCAGTGTACTCTGACTGCACAAACGGGGTCTTATACAGAGTCCTGTCTTCCACCACATCCTTTTCTTTTCTTTAATTTGAGATGTAAAAGACTGGAAGCTAGAAATGATGCGAACTTACAGAGGAAAAACAGTTTCCAGTATCTACACTGGAAACTATCGCGTATAAGACTGGAAAAAACCCTTTGGGAAACTTAATTACAAAGCACAGCTCCTAAGCGGGGCAAGGTGGAGGAGGAGGGAAACAGGGAAACAACAACAAACATAAAGACTGGAGGCCTGTTTCCTAGAAACAAACATCTGACATGGCATCTAATTTACAAAATTAATGCTGGCTAAAAAAAGCCTTAACTGCATGTTTCAGAAGCAGAAACATTCTCCAAGCACTATAAACTTTCATTCTGAGGAAAGGACCTCTGCTTTTATGATATAACAGCACCTAATGGATCATACCTAACTGTAAAGCTTACCCAACTATGTGAATACCTTCTATATTTCATTTTTCCTGTGTTGATTTTTCTTCTTTTAATCTTCCCGGCTGGCTTTTTTGTCCACAACTATGTGTACTTTCAGAAGTGACTTTCTGACAATAAGTTAGTATGATTTTAAGTGCTCACAAGTTTTTATCCTAGGATTCACAAACGTTCTGCTACTACAGAACTGAGTGACACTTCAAATGAAACCCAGCAAACGAGGAAACCCCAGGCAGCTAAAAACCTCTTATGCTCAAATCCAGAAAACCAGCAAGTTACACGGTAAGAACAGCAGATCCCTTGCAGAGCCTCAACCTTGCAAGTTCTACCTAGCTGGCTAAATGACACAGACAACAAAGTGCAAATGCCACCATCTGACACCTGGTCAAGGAGCAGGCGGCCTGGCTCAGCCCGGACGGGGCAGTTTTGCAGCCTGTCCACGAAGGCAGAGCTTGCTCCCTGGCCTGCTGCTCTGGTACTGACGTGGCCTCCTTGCTGCTGGCTCCACGAACAGAGCAGAACATCTGTGGCAGATGGCACAGGGAAGTGGGGAGGGGAAATTTTGAGCTCCATCTCCCTGAAATTGCCCGATCTCAGTCCTTTACTCACCCGCTTCTCCACCCTCAAGGAGTCAGGCTTGCATGAATTAATTACGCTTGTTTCTCTAGATTCACATTTTAAATACACTTCAAGTCTAGGGACTTTTGTTGTTGTTAATTAGCTTGTAACTGAATGGCTGTTACACACTACTGAGATTTTGTATTTTTAAAGAACAAACCGGAACATTTACAGGTGTAATAGCTCATTCTGCCAACACCTTCCCTTTCCCCCAAAACAACGCAAGAAAGCAAAAAAATTTCAGATGGGTACATTTGCCAAAGAAAAGCTGTGAGAACCTACCATGCACCTCCTAATTGGAGCATGAATTTCCTGGTCTTGGAAGCACAAAACTGGGTTAGCTACAACAGTCCAGTTTCCAGCACTCGGTAATGAGTGCTGAATATACTTCACTACACAGACTCACGTTCTCAACTTCTTAACTTGACAAAGAAAAAACATGTTCCTAATATGAAAAGTGCAGACGTCAACAACATACCTAATCCTTGCTCTTTACAGAAAGTATCAGTTTTGAGCTTGACCAGGTTTTCATATAAAAAAGCTGATACATGCACATTTAAGTTCAAAGATTTTATTCCAAGAAATAGATGAATGCAGATCTGAAGTCTTACTGCTCTTACTACACAAAATGCACACGATTAATACTCCTCCCTGGGCTACAAAATTCCGATAAAGTTGACTTACAACAGCAGACACCTGCTAGACAACTTATGTTTAGCCTGATTCTCACGAAATGTAATCTCTTCAATATAACGACTATGGCACTTAGCAGGGTTAGGTAATGAGCTCTTCTTGTCAGCTCTGCAAACATCAGGACTGACCTAAGGCACACTACCATAGTTACAAGAGCTCGGACTGAACGTCCTCTGAATTGACCCTGAGTGACAATTCCTGCCAGAAAAATAACAGTGAGGTACTCATGAAGATAGGCTTCTGATGGAGTTCTTAAAATACCACTTGACTTAAAGCCAAACAAAAAAATCCAAACGCTATTTCATCAGTTGCCCCATCAAATTTTAACGTTTACATTTCAAGCATTTCAGATAGTTTCTCAAAGCTTCACTTACTACCGTATATTAACTTTTAGTCCTCCTTTATAAAACTAGTTTTACTATATGTTCAAGTTAATGACCAAGCACAGGCAGTGACTCTCCAGCAAGGTCTCGTGTCTTCTCCATTCTGAATTCATCTTTACTGATGGAGAGGCGACCAGAATTGTATACTATGACCCAGGTGAAGTGTCAGAATTGTACTGTGGCACTCCTATGTCAAAAAGACCTGCCTTCTCGCTTCAAAGTTTGGGCTTGGATCCCGTATCACAGTTCTGTAAATTCACATCAGAAAGTTCTGACTTTGTCACGTTGTCACTTCATTCAGTCTTGCAGGTTTTTACGTAATGCTACACATTTGCTGCTCACGTGTCAACTTTAACTGTCAGAGTGCCTGGATTGTTTTATCACTTGGCTTGAGGAACAAAGCTTATGCAATTCCTGTGTCCTCACCCTATCAAACAAAATAAGTTTATTGACCAGTCCAGCTGGCAACACTGCAGCGCAGCGGGAAGGAAGGTTCTTCAAGCAGACAGGACAAATTTATAGACAGTCAGGCCTACTTCCACCACCAACATAATAACTGGTTTTCTGATGAGGAACGCCAATACTAAGTGACCCTGCAGAAAACACGCTTCCACTGAAAAATTGGTGAAGATCAACATTGTTTCCACAAAACAAAACAAACACATAAGCTCTTCCCTTTTCTGTCACAAAAAGCGATGAAGTATTTCAATTTCAACATATCCCTGATGGAAAGGCTTCAGATTGTCAAACTAACAGCTTCTGTTCCAGCTGGTCTGACATCAGTCTGTTTCCCCACAAGCTGCTGCGCTGCCCTGCCTGCATTCTTCTTTATAGGCATTGCCAAACTACTGGCACAAGGCACTTCCATCCCCACGCTGGCTGAGCTGCCAGCGTGTGGCAGGGGGGATTCAGCCTGGCAAAAGCCACCGATGCCTGAAGCACCTGCACTGGAAGTGCCAAGAGGCACCCCAGTGACTGGGAAGACAGAAAAGAAACGTCACATTGGGAATGTCACAGTTCTTCCTGTCTAAAAGAAGTGTTGTTACTCTTTCTCATTTTTATTTTGGGACTGTGTGTTCCCTGAAATATTTCAAATTTATGCTAGGCACAAGCCATCAGCACAAAAATATTGAAATTTTAGTTGTTACCAGGAGGGAATGCAGTTGTGACATAAGTCCTCATACGAGATGATTGACATGATCTCAGTGGTTCAAACTTTTATTTGTATTTGTGCTCCATCTTGGTCACAGGCTAAGAGAACTGCACTTTCAAACCCAGTTTCTTAACAGCTGTCCTAGATTTAACCCCCCCCCCCCCCAAAATGCCTATGGATCATTAATCAAGATATCACAGATAGCACTGCTATGCAGTTCGAATGAGCTGCACTGAAATAGTACATTGAAATTAAAAATAGAAAAACATTCAACTGAAAAACACTTACAGGCTCTGTTAAAGTTGTATCTTTTTCCAGGAACTGTACAACACAATAGGCGAGCTAGAATGTAAGTCATATGGTTATTTAGTTTAAACAGACACTGTTTGGACATTGCAGCATGACTAAATATCACGACTTATAATGGAAACACTTCAGATAAGGAAAAAGTAATAATAATAATAATAATAATAATAATAACAACAACAACAACAAAAAAACACAACCCGAGCACCCGTACATAGCCATTTTAAATTCTTCCAAACTTAATAAAACAGCAATTAAAACAGCAAGATATACAAGCCTGCTCTATCTTACAAAAAATTCCTGCATACGAAAAATCTTCAATTTTATCACCCTAGAAGACAATCACTTTTAAACTTGACAATACTTCCTTAACTCAGATCCATTATCTAGACAGATTTTTCTCACCTTCAGTTCCTGTATTAACATTACACTGTGTATAAGCTAGGATTTTCAAACATCTATATTGGGGGAAAAAATAGATACTTTCAGTCAAAAGAGAAGTTTTAAATCAACTTTGACTGCACACACATTACTCAAGTAATAGGTGTTAAGATTCAGTGGTAAGATTACACGTGAAAGAATTTTAACCTGTCACGTGGCCACAAGAGCTCGGACAGCACCTGCCCAGCTGAGGCACCCGTCCCCAGCAGCGCCCAGGAACACACACCGGGAAGCGTAAGGTGATGAAGGCACAAGCATGCTCTCCTGGCCTTTAGTAACTTCTGCCCAGGGGCCTTCTCAGGCCCAAGTGTGATACTGTATCTTATGTAATTACTTATATTTATATATTGTTTAGTTACTTAGCACATAGGTAACAAAACAACCACAGCTCTGCCGTGTACAGAAACCATACAATAACCCTATTGCTGAAGTAAGTACAGTAGTCCTAGATTTCATTGACTGATTTTGAAAAATCACAGTATGTTTCATCTCGCAGTATAAATCAGAGACAAAATTATTTATGTGAATTACATGCATATTTCTACACGTAGGATGTTTGAACTCAAGCATTACCTTTCCTTTTTTTTTTTTTTTTTTGACCTGTTATCCCAAAACAGGTAATTACAACAAGCTTAACTTACTGCTATTACCCTTAGGATAAGGATGTGTATGTGTGGATCCAAAAAATAACACTGCACCCATAAAGCTCAAATCCCATTACAGCATTACCGTGCAATATATCTATTGTTCGAAGACACAAAGGCTCAATCTTAGCCAGCTTTAAGACTTTGTCTTTTAAAGGCAGGCTAAATTGTGCTGAGGCAACAAAGCAACTGGGCCACTCCTGATTGTAAGGTAGACTCGGTGCTGGTTTCAGGATAACACAGAACCAGAAACATACAGTGACAAAACTGCTGCTTCATTTCCAAGCGGTATTTTGGTACACGGCACTGGTGGTTTATGAGGGGATGGGTGAGTAGCCTGGCCAACAAACCAAATGCTACTTTGAAGTACCCGGTACAGCGGAGTTTACAGGACCCTTTCAGGTACCAATGGACCGGATTAAATACATTACAGAAAAAAGACAGCTTGCTGTACTGATCTATCAATGAGAATACCTTTGGCATGTGACGGGTCCCTTTCATATCACTGACTCATTCCATGAAGCAGCCTACTGCATAGTAATAAACCACAAAGACAAGTGATTTAATTAAATTGATTCCTAATTCTCGCATGAAGTTTTAACTGAGCTCTTGACTTGATCCTCTTTGTAGGCTATATAGTCATAATGATTTCACTTCAATTAGAAACTCATTTCCTTGTATCTTTTGTCTATAAAGGAGCTATATTAACGAGCTAAGTTAACAAAGCAAATTTTTAATTAGTCACAGCAGAATTACTTGTGAGTTTTCATCAAATGTATTTAATACTCAAGTGCCATATGACTGGAAAGGATATATATTATTCCTCCAATAAGATGATGAACGTCTGTGCTAAGTATAAGAATGGAAGTCAAATGAATAACTGCAACATTTTGACAGCGTGTCATGGATCTACATAATTTCTAGCTGATCCAGAGCTATTATGCATTTCTGCCATTTATATCCAACACCCTTCCCCTCCCCCAGTCACTGAAATTTTAGAAATAAAAAAGCACTTCTGAAATAAGCACCTGGCCATACTCAAGGCTCCTTTAGACGCAGCATTTCAGTTACACAGAAGAAGTGATAACAGAACAAGGTCCTGGGATTAAATGAAGCTTGAAGTGTGACAGACTAGCAGACCAGAAAGCTTCCCACTTCAGTGAATGTGACTTTGAATCACTGTTACATTCTCGCACTTTTAATATATGCTAAATATTATCTCAAAATTAACATTTAGACACAAGATATGTAAGATCTTAAAAAAAAAAAATCTGAGACCGCATTTACAAATACCTTGGAATATCGACATTATAACACATACTGCTTTAAATTTTCATTAGTTTCAAATGCAAAAACAAAGAAAACCACCACTTAAAAATAGGTAAAAGCTTACCTGTGCATGAAACAAAGCTAATCCCTTTGCAGTATGCATGGGAATCAGAACTTTCATAAGGAACTGTTTGTGTTCTGCTTTCAGTGGCAGTGCAAAACCATTGATAATACTGAAAACATGAATAAGTAGGATTTATTTTTACTTAAAACTAACAAAAAAACAACCAAACAAAAAAATAAAACATTTTTTTCCTAGCAAGAAACCAAGAATTCCCGTAAATTAAAACCTGATAATTATGAAGCCATAAGATAACTTTACATATGCACAATCTCTAAAGTGTTGGTATCATGCAAGTTTGGCCTCTTGGTAGGAATACAGGAGAACCATAGTAGAAGTCCAATAATACTCATTAGATGAGGCTGAAGTATTTTTATCGGGACCTCCATTAGGTAAAATAATCTACAGTAAGTCTTGCTGTGTAATGGTAAAGCTCACACACATCAGGAAGCTGATCCATTTTGCACACAATCTTTTAAAAACAACTTGCAGAGGAAAAAAAAAATAGATGGCATATAATTTTTAAGCTATTTTAACGGTGCAGTTTGAACATTTGTTTTGAGATTGTTGAACAACTTTTCCCTCCAAAAATGAAGTTAAAAAGTTGTCACTAATTCAGTAATCTTATTTTAAGAGTCAGTGTAGAACAAACAACAGTCCTTCAGGAGTTTTTTTTTTTTTTTCCCCTAGATTTTAGATAAATCTGAGAAAATGGTATCCCTTTCACTTGATTTTCATGATGATTTTTTCCATGATACTTTTACAATCTTCAGATTTTCAGTTAAGCCAGTAATATAAAATAATATTTAAATATAATAATAATAATATAAAAATGTAATAATTATAATAATATTAAAATATAATATTTCTACTGTGAAATCTATCTGTGACAGTTTTGGAAAACCAGTAAAATGCTACCACAAAAAACTTAAGAAGTAAAAATGAAATTAGCAAATTAATGGCAAAAATAGTAACTAAAACAGTTACAAGGCTTTCCTGAATACGATTTAAACAAAACCAGCAGAATATTAAAGCATTTTATTCAACATGAGGTCAAAAGTTAACATTCATTGTCTGAATCAAAGAACAAGCCTTCTATTGGATATATTCCTCACAAGCAAGGACTCTTGAGAAATATTTTGCCAGTCACCTTTAAAATTTGCACTGAAAAACAACAATTTATACTCTATATCCTAATTTGATATTCACATGGTAACCCAGACAGTAATAGATTGTATCAGTGACTGCACTTTATCACTCATTACTATACTCTTCCCCTTCCCACTCCCAAAGCAAGGAAGCTGAGGCAAACACCCACGATAACATTTCGTATTTTTTCTGTCAGATCAAATTTACCTTCCTAATATCTCAAGAAGTTCAGCAACACCATTGAAGTGCTCCGTTTCATATATAAACCTGTTATGAAAAAAGCCAAAAATTGAAAGAGAGATTCCAAAGAAATAGTCTTTATTAAATTTTAGATATTTGAAAGCCAGATCATAGATCAAAACCAGGTCTTTTCATTCAAGAACTAATCACTGCAGTTGCAGACCATGAAGGTATGATAAAATATTGCTTAACCTAGAGAGACATACAGGCAGACAGAGCATACCTGAGGAAAATGTTGTTAATCTGTTTCCTGATGAATGCTCGTAAACCAAGGAATTTTCCATAAATTCGATGAAGAACTGTCTTTAGGAAATCACGTTCTCGTGGGTCTTCACTATCAAAGAGCTCCAATAACTTTAAAATTAAATTGAAATTTATTACTTTTAGAAGACTTAAATTTTGTCATGCTACTAACCGATTTGAGCTTTATCTTGAACTTACAAGTTTGCATTAGAAAAATTAGAATGTTTAACCTAAAATTTTGTTTGGATGTCCAATGTTATTTTCAAAATTAGATTTTTAATAAAGCTGATTTTTTAAAGCAAACCCAGCAGCTTCATTTCAGTCATATCAAAAGTCTGTATGCAACAGACGTCAACAAAGCCATTCTAACAATTACACTATCAAAAGAAATGAAATTTTAAGAATGAGATGATCAAATTTTATAAGTGGTATAGGTAAGTGGTCTTCAAGAAATTAGAATGGATCTAATTTATGTCATATATTTACAATTTCTTAATTAAAATCCTGTACTACTGCTTTCAATAAGCTACTCATGTCTTCAAGGTTAAGCAAAACTGTAATTCATTGCAGAATCATTTTGTAAGACAAGTCTATGATAAGAATCATACACATTTCCTCAGGGGAAGAAAAGGGAGACATATGTTTAACAGAATGATAATGCATTAAAAATGAGCAGGGAGTGGGGGGAAATCACAGCGACTAGAAGTTGGTTCATTTCTGTCTGAATCTACTATCAGTATTCCCCCGTCTCCTTTTTTCTAAACACCTCCCTACCCCCACCCCATTTTCCTCTCATCGATTCTGGGTGGTGATAATGTTTGGTTTTGTTCCTATACAAGAAATTTCAACATTAACAATTTAATAAAAAATCATTACAAAAATCTAAGTTCATAAAAATTAAGGATAAAGTGTGAAATTATTAGCCGATTCTCTAATACAGACTAAATGCCCCAATAAACTAAGCTAGCAAGATTTTCCACACTTTTTTGCATGTAGAAGGTTTTCCAAGGATACAGAAAAGACCATACTCATTTGAAGGCATCAAAAAATATTCCAGTCCCATTATAGGCCACTACTTTAGTGTTGTTGGTTTTTTTTCCTCCTGTTTCTCCAAGTAAGAGCATATTCAGAAATATTAACTGTGCTAAATAACTTATCTCAAGTAATTGCTATGGCCTCCTGCTCAGTCCAGGTCTGCAAGCTTAGATATGTCTGCACCAAGCAGCAACAGAGACTGGAAACAGCCGTTCAAGAAATGTGTTCAGGCTCATTTCATTTTTGTATTTAGAAGGAATTTCTCAGGGTCGCTATTCCTTCCACTTTTTCTCCCATGTATAGCTTGTTGTGCATTACACTGTCTTTCTTGTACTCTAGAGAAAGATCATGTGAAACATCAGGAACTGAAATTCTGCAACATGGCTCTTAAGAACCATGGGCCAGTTAGTAACTTGGATATGCATGGCCAATAGTTCAGCAGCAGCTTCAGGCTTGAATTTTGTGTGCAAGTTGAACAAAACAGAACGGAATATCTATAAACAAGAACAGTAAAACCAAACATGTGGAAATATAAACAGTCACTGAAGGTGGGAAGGGGAAGTGTCCATCTATGTTTTTACTTTTCATTGCTGTACTGTGATGGCCTGCCAGCACTCACTCAAGCTTTTCCATGAAAAATGAGTATTTTGACACGGTAAAAATCCCCACTGAGGTAACCTTGGACAAAAATTGTTAGGGTATCACACAGCCTAATTCCTTGACAAGTTATATTTAATGTCGCACTTAACTTTCTTGCTCATAGTTACTTTGCATGGTGAAACATAATTTTCCATGATTTTCCTATGCATTTTCTTACTTGATTTTCCTTCCGTGTTTAACACACAATAGTATGAGAATGACACTATCCAGTAACAACTTAACAGATGTTGGAACACATTTCATGTACAGTATTCACAGGAAAACCAATTTTGCTCTAAGTTTTCCCATTATAAATCTCTATAAAAAAAAAAAAAAACAGCAAACAAACATCTAAGCACTACAACAGTTTAATCAGCACATTGTTGATTTGACTGGAAATAAGCTATAAATCATTAAAAACACAACTTGTGTTCGCAAAATACAAAAATCTTGCATTGCAAAGCACTAAGGTTGATACCTGAAAACAAAGTGTTTCTGAAGTTGCTAATTATATACAGCCTGTGTGACATGAAGTGCTCTTCATTTAGTGTTCGGCAGAAATCATTGTTGGAACAACTAAGGTTTAACCCTCTGTCAAAACGAGAGCTTTAGTATCTCCTTAGTGGTACAATCATCAGGTAAGTTAAGTCTGAGAAGAGATCTCTAAATCTGACATAGGAAACTCTCTACTTACCTGCTGTACAAATTTCTGGTCAATGTATCTCTTTGCAATGCTAGGCTGAAAATCCGGGCTCTCCAAAAATCTTAGGAAAAATTCATACACCAACTACAAACATTAAAATGAAAATTTTGACCAAGTTAATAAGTGCACCATAATATAGATTTTATCCCCCACCCAAGTCAGTGGGACTATTTACATACTTAAAAGGTACAAAATGAAACCCAGGCCTAACACACCACTGCTTAATCATGGCCTCTAATGGAATTTACTGTAAGAATTACTGTAAGTATCAAGAACATTTTAATTCTCAGAAGAGTCAAAGCTTAATAAATGATTTACTGAAAATACCACTGTAAGACAAAAATCAAGGGAAAGATCTAAGTATTACAGAAGTTCACATTTCCTACTATATTAACAATGTATTGTGTAGAAATAAGTTACCAAACACTTATCAACACTGAGGGTAAAATTAAGTGTTCTAACATTATGTAATCCCATAAAAACGTATTAAAGAAAGTTTGCTAACTAAGTGTTCCTGAAGACAGGTTTCAGCTGCAAGCTCCAAAAATGAAAGGTCATATTGAAAAGCTGAATGAATACGTAGAAACTTAAGAGTTTGGCTTAGTGTTATGTTTTTATATCCTGGGCATTCAATTCAAACAATAGGACCTTCTGCAGATTTACCTTCAATATCCTTTATATTTGGTAGTACATTATTTCTATTGAGTTCAAGTCCCCATCCGCTACGATCCCGCAAGGCCCACAGATGGAAAGACAGACAGGAGATAGAGACAGCGAGGGCCTGAGGTAGCAGGGAAAGGCATGAAGAAGCCAGAGTGCAAGTCCCATATTTTTGGATTCATCAGAAGTCCAAGACAAATTACTGTGTTTCCATAACAATGGCAGGTGGGGGAGGATGCACACAACTCTCCCAATTTATAAAATACACATCAGGCGTCTCTTAAGTAAGACAGAATTGAGAGGAAAAATGTCTTCAGTTTAGATATATTCAGGGCCTCTTATGTTCTCAAACCTATTTCTTAGCTCCGTGATAGTTAAACAATAAGCAATAATACTAAAATGCAATTTAGATACATGCAGACATCGCTGACTGGACTTCTGAATAAAACCTACACTGAGGTCATATACACAGGCATGTATTTCAATGATTACCACAAGTACTTATTAAAATCTCCAAGAGCCAACATCTGAGTAATTCATAATTATAATTATGAAGTCCACTTGAGAAAACTGCTCAACAATAAGTACTTTTATCTAGAACATTTGAGATTACAGTTACTTACGCATAGCCTCAAGTAGGGTATGCTGTATCTGCAGAGCAGAAGCTCAAAAACACAAGTTCCCATTCACTCTTTCTTCCCTTCTGACAGAGACTGTAACAATAGCTTTCCATATCAACAGTCTAAACATATACAAATTTCATATAAACAGAACTGTACAAAACCCAAGCTTCCCTGTACAGCCTTAATTTGTCTTCTTGTGCATAAACACAACAGACAATAGTTGCAGAATAGACAACGTAGGACAATTTTTTAAGTCTGGTAATAGCCAATCCAATAATGTAATTTTAAATATTTCCACACTCCATCCTCTGCCTTAGAAAGAGATCGACCATGACTACTGATCTTTTTCAAGCTAGAAATTAGATAAATTTGTTAGTGGTTTGTATTAAAATAAGAAGCATATGACTGGAGGGATGTTATTAACAGAGTTTCGTAGGGTTTAATTTTGGAAATAAATTTCATTAAATACTGAATTCATATACTAAATATTTCTATCAGTGACCACAACAAAGAATAGTCATATGATAACTGCTGGGATGATGCCACACGCAATACTGGAAGCTATNAAAAAAAAAAAAAGGACAGCAAGTTATCAGTAAGAAAGGGACACAAGATGATGATCCTGAAGGCCCCAAGTGAATAGACAGATACAGGACAAAACTCAGTGACGGCCAAGTCAGTTAGAAAGCCAAGAAAAAGCTCTGCTAAGCAACAGCAAGCTTTTAAGCTGAGAAAAAAAGGGATGGATACTGGTCCTGAATGCTAGTTAACCATAGGATGACGAAGATCCAGCTACACAATGAAGCCGTATCACTGACAAGTGAAATCCTGGCATATTCCAGGAAGCTACTGGCAGTACAGAGATGCAGACTCCTACACATGCTTGAGAAAATATATTCAAACCTGAAAGGATACAGAGAAGGATCCACTAGAATGGCGATGGACCAGAGCACCTCGTACGAGTGACGACCAAACTGGTATGTTTTGTCTCCCCTAAAGCAAGGGGGGCAGGGAGGACAATTATGGCTTCTTTCCATAAATAGATAGTGGAACTGGGATAAACATCCAGCAGAAGAACTAGGCTAAGGCATAATGCTGTAACAGCATCTTGGTACAAACTGTACAAGACTAAGTTTAGGGTATCAACTGGAACCAAACCCAAGGTTTTAGAATAGGTGTGTCTCATCTACAAAATAGAACAAATCAGTACTAAGGCAAGATTCTCAGTATCTGATGACAAACTAATCAGTAGCGTGTCTCATTTCTAGCACAGAGAGAAGATGCATCAGTTACCATTTGAATGCTTCATATAATCCACGCAATTGCAGAACCACAATTGCTGCTATTGTTCTTAAAGAGAGGAGCTTTCGGAAAAACAAACATTCAGTGTTCAAAAATCCATGTACAACTAGCTACTCAATCCATGCTCAAAAATGAGTTGTACAGGTGATAAAAGGTATCAAGTAACTCTGGAATTCCTTGGGAAGGAATTGGGAAACCTTGGGAAATCCATGAAACTTTATCCAAGGTGTTTCAGGAAGCAAGCTGTAAGGGACATTTCTGGATAGTCAGCCTCTCCCTTCTCCTGTATGCTAATGCTTGCAGTCTTAGAAGCACAATCGTAAGTATCAACAAGGAGAACAGGAATGGATTCTAGCTGCAACAGACACTGGCTGCTCCTACCTTAAAAACAAAACAAAACAACAACAAAGAAAACACAGACAGATATACTCAGCTTTCCCGAGTGTAACTGAAGTGTTACTGTTAGAAATACTAGATCATGGGGAGAACTGTTGGATTTGGTAGTTTCAGTCCTCAAAACGGGTCTGCTTGGGTGAAAGAGCTATGACAAATAACTCCTATTACATTTTGGCGATTCAGTGTTCCTTCTTGCAGAGACCACCAGAATATTACTGCTTTAAGCGAATAATTCCACCAACTACAGCTCCCTAAACAGAAACACAGGGAGACTTTGATGCCAGCCTGTTCAACCTAGTTTAGTTGCTACAAACCATCTCGAGCATTGCTTTAAAGCTATGTCTTTCAAGTGGCACTAGTTTCAATGTAGGCCTACAGTCTTTTGCAGTGGCTACACATGCTGCTGGTAACTTAATAAGCCGTTATATGTGATGTTATTGTATAGAGAAATGTCAGCAGATTCAACAGAAAAGAGAACAGTAGAGATTCAGATGTTTTTTCCCCTTCCGTCCCAGAAAACTGGCTAAGTGACAGGTCAGAATTTTGAATTCTACCATCCAGTTGTGGGCACATGAACTGTAAAAGAAAGGAGAGGAAAACACAAACTGTTCCCATTGTGCTGCAGTGAAGAAATCTATTCCAAGGACAGGATGAACAACTGATGCAGAAGGAAATCCATGATCAATAACCAGGCAGCCTAGCCAAAACTCATTTAGAAAAAGGCAAAGGAAAAAGCTGAAAATAAAATTTCAAATAATAACACACAATACAGACCTCTTTCAATTTCTCTTAGACAAGCCTAAAGCACAAAGTGAGATGGTCACAGAAACCACAAGTCTTTTTCTATAAAAAGAACTATAGTTTTCTTATGTACTAAAGTGAACTGAGCAAACATTTACAAATTTTACTCCTGAGAAACAGGGGCATTTTCAAGTCAGATGATGCCTCTATTGACTATAAGAGACATTTGCATAGGCCTTGTGCAAACCTCCCCCTGCCCAATCAAGCCTCTCATCTGTTTAAGTTATAACCACTTCTACAAATTAGACTCAGACATACATAAGTGAGATCATTATTATCACAGCCTTTACCCTGCGTAGTTATTTTTTGTGATAACTTGTTTCTCACTTGGTTTAAGTCTCAAATACTATCCTGAACACGTATGTTTTATATCCAGTATTAGAAGTCCAGGTTTTAACAACAGTATTCGTTGATTACATTGTATCATTGATATACAGGGACACATATGTCCCTAGTAGGGACATATAATATTATATGTCCATATAGTATCATAAGGGCAGAGTAGCATCTCGACTCCCCTGAGACAGGGGAGCAGATGGTATACAGATATGTAGCAGCTATTAATCTTCTACCCACTATGAGAGTTGCTCCATAACAAGTTTTATTTAACAGATGCTGCTTTTACAAATTCGTCAATGAATTACCCGAGCTATGAGCTTGGATGATTACAAGTGATTTAGGATTGCTCAACTTTTAACAGTTAATTGAGAAAATTCAGCAGTAGTGCAAGTCAATCACGTGATTGATACAGCAACACTATAAAAATCACGAGATTGGTACAGGAGCGCAACAATAGAATAACTAACCAACTGTTAACAAACAACAACGCCTACATTGTAAAGTTTTTGCACAGAGGGAGGGAAGAGGGTGGGAAGAATGAGGAGATATCTATTTCTTGCTCAAAAGACAAATAAAGGCTATTGCTCCATTTTTGTTATTGTCATGAGAAACTGAATAGTTAACATCTGCTTATATTTCATTGAAATCACACAAAAATTTCTCAAGTATAGAAAACAAACCTCTTAAACAAAGAACATAATTACCTAAAATACCCATATATTTTTAAGACATACATATATATACACACACACACCACATTTCAACAACACAATCACTCCATTCAAAAAAACAAAACAAAACAAAACAGAGTATTTAAGCAATTTGGAATGCTTACATTCTGCCATATTTATACATGTAAGAAAAACACCACTTTTTTCCCCTTCCAAGTATAGAAACTCAGTTATACTCCTATAAAATCAATTCTGACGTTCATACCAAAGGCACTAAATTACCCAAATATGCATGCACAGTTCTTGCCTTACAAGAAGGCTTGAAAATAAAGGAATCACATACTTGTATGTGAGGCCATGAGGCTTCAAGAGTTGGCTCGTCTTCTTCTGGATCAAAATCGGGGTTATCGCTAGGTGGAAGTGTTCTGAAAATATTAGAACTAATCTGTAACAGAAAAAAAATCGTTTAATTGTATCATTTTTTATGCTTCCACACACCACACTGAGCAAGGTACTGCTTTTGTGCTAAAATTGCATGAAATAACACCAGCTTAAAAAAAAAAAAATCACTGTTTTTCTCTTTACATTTTTCAAAACCACTGAATTCGAATAGAGAAGCCTGAAACAAGCCAATGAAAATACCAATAAAGTAATTTTTGACTTCACTGTTTTACAGATTTGTAGCTAGATATGGTCATATCTAAAATTTTTCTCCAGAACCATTAAAGTTAAAAGAAAATTTCTGTTTCCCCCTTATAAAGACTAATTTTTAACTATGTGACATCAAGAGCTGAAGTTTTATATAAGACATCAAATACAGCATGACTAACCAATTGTGATTTAAATACAGCTCTCTTTACCTGTAAGGCAGACAACCCCAAAAATATATCTAATTTTAGAGTTCTTCACTTAAGTTCATTTCGAGATGTTCTTCACTTGTAAGAAAGAAATGAAGAACTGTTTACAGTTTTTCACCTTCCATCATTTCAAGATATTTCAAGGTTTTGGGAAGTCAAACATATGTAACAATCATAACCTTCTGATCTAACCATAGAGTAACTTAGAAAAAATAGAAAAATGGCTACCAAGTTACTCCAAGTACACTCTAGTCATATCAAATCAATTTCAAAAAAGCGAGTTTAAAAGAGGGTTTTTCAAGTACATGCAAGTCTGGATAGAAGACCCATCTTTCACATGTCAAAAGAAAAATAAATGTCGTGTCATCTGCCAGCTGCAACACTGGATTTTAAATCTCTTTAACACGAACAATGGAGAACATCACGTTAATTTCATTTCTGCATTTTCTACTGTTCTCTCAGGATCAGGTTTAGCCCACTTTTTACAATTAACTTTCAAACTCATTAGCCTTTTCGATCAAATCTGTTTCAAATAGCTTCTAACCACCCAACCCTACTAAACACAAAAGAAAGAACGTTTGACGGTTTGCAGCAAATGTTACTGTACAGCTTCCATGGAGTCTCCAAGGTGTCTGAAGGATCCTGCAAAAGGACTTAAAAAGACCCTGGAGTCACCCAGCTGGCTCTGCATAGAAGAATCAGCTGCTTCATTACACAAGATACAAAGCTATTGCATAAACTGACTTTTCAATTCCTCCTCTGCCCTTCATTCTATGCTCTGTCCCTGTCTCCTGCTGGTACACGTTAAAGCTGCAGGTACTGATGCTCTAGACTGCAAGGGCAAGGATGTTCTGTGTGGATGGGCATTAGAGCACAGTTAGAGCAGAGAAAAAACACTGCAGGTGTTGTTTAGGGTTGTAAACATAAGGGACACGAGTAAAGTTGGCTGGGGAGGGAGGGGAAAAATGGGAGTTTGAGAGAATCTGCATTTTAACCAAACCCCAAAACCAAGTCTTGGTTCTGTTAGTTGACAATGTCTGCTCTTAACTAGGTATGCAAGAAAACATCCATGAAAAATATTCAACATACAAATTAGTCCCCCACTGAGGCTGCCCTACATCTGCTTGCAAGTCTTCTGGTAATGTCTCTTGAAAATACATCCTTTTATTTCTAGATGCATCTTGCTGAACTGAACCAGTCAACCCTTTAGCACAGAGCCTCAGTTTCCATACAGAATGCAAAAGTTTCAAGTCCAAAACAAAGATATTAACTACCAAACACACTTCTGTAGCAGAAAAATAGCAGCCCTTTAGAAAACTAATTTTATAATTTCAAGAGTATTCTGTACTTCTGCTTGTACTATCAGTCTTAGAAAATCTTAGAACTAAATATATACATTTTTTGTACTAACCAATCTCCCCTGAAAAACTGCTTCAATGACTTCATTATGTTTAAAATAACTTTGCTTCCAGTTTCATCTGCTTCTTTACTAATGTCTTGCTAATAGTATTGATCAACAATGTGGTTTGGGTTAAAACCCTCATTGTTTACTATGGGTAAATTCTTCTGTATGTCCTCTCATGTTATTTAAAACATCCCTTTCCATTCCTAAAGGGGGTCTTATCCCAACACAGTGATTCGAGACATACAAATCATAACAGACTTTTACAGGCTTTTGCAGCTGGATCGGTTTCCAGAGAAACCCAGCATTAGCTTTCCAAATCTCAGAAACTTTTGTAAAGTGACATCTGAAAATGTACCAGTTAAAGTATTAAGATACAGCAATTTTCTATTTTTTAATAGAAGAGAGTCCCCTATTGTCTGTACACTTCTCAAGGAAGCTAAACATTTGGAGAGATACTAGATTCAATTCTGATTTCTTAGCATGCAGATAGGGATGTCTTTTGAAATTCTGAATACACAGCTTGTGCAAGCTACTAGCATAATTTCATTTACATTAGATTTCCAAATGCTGGTGGGGAATGAGGGGAGGTTGGCAGGCAAAAGGAGATGGAGGAGTAATGGGTACTGGAGGGACATTTCTGCCAAACCTGGTATAGGCTATAGCTTTCAAGGTTCCCAGGAAGTTTTAAAGATTTGTAATGCCAAACCCTTATTTGCTGTTAGCTTCAGAGTACTTTCAATAGGGAATTTCCAAACTGAGAAGCCACTAATTTTAGATGACCTAGAAGGGAGGTGCACAGATCTCTGTGCTACCCCTTCAAAGCTATTCGTAAGCAAAACTCTTCCTCAGTTCTTAACCCAAAGACTTTGGCAATGGAATTACAGAAAAATCAGGTTGCCTGGTACACCAAAAAATAATCTACAGCATATGTCCTGCACATCTGCCTAAACAAAGGTATTTTTATGATCTTGTTCCACCCTTGATGGCCTGAAAAGATATTGGTGTCATTTCCACCAGTGCTCCCCACCTCAGGATCCAAGCAGAGCAGGGACGATCACACTAGACTCGACTGGGTGGTATTGGCTCAGCAGCTATCATGGTATCAGAGACCATGCGAAAGGAAAGAGTGCTAGGAGACCTTCGCACCTGCACAGACCTTGCCTATGCACTGCTCAGGAACAACAGTTTTTTTTCCCTCTTGATATCTGTAAGAGATTGTTGACTTTGCCTCCCCAAGACACAGGCGATTCCAATGAAACTGTGCTGCTTCCTCTGCAAGCTGGAGGAAAGGGGCCCCAGGCCTAGGGAAAGACGAGGGGCTTGGGAAAGAAATTAGCTCTGTTTCTGCCACTGATGCCACCCTGGCTTTTCTAAGGGAACTTCTGTGGCCTGTTCATCCTTTACTACCAGTCAGATGGTAGCTGGGTTTCACTAAGGCTGATTTCTACTTTTTTTGCCTGAAAAACACTAAGCTTCAAACTCTGCAAAAAACTTAAATGCTTTTTCTTTTAATGTACTAACGCTGAAGAGAAAAAAAAAAGACTGAAAAATAAAAAAGTAAAAAAGATGTTCTGCATCTCATAGAAGCTACAAAGGCCTCAAACCTGACACACGTGTTGTTTGAAGGGAGAGACCCATCCAGAGCTCTTTCTGAAAGCTGGTACTTAGTCCTAATTCACAGCAAAGACCTTTGCTGCTGCCAGTTGCCAGGGAGACTAGAAATACTGTTCAGGCTTGGAGGGATCTTTTGTCTCAAGCTCTGGAAAAGCTCTCACTGAGCATTTAAGGCCTTCTTCATTTTCTGTCATTTTAAGGGAGAAAAGGAGATGGAAATTTTTTGGAAAGAAAAATAAGCATCCACAGAGCCCAATCATTTGCACAACAACAACAATCTCAAAAGAACAGCTTAACACCGTATCTTCAAGAAAAGGAAATGGCTCCAATATAAAAGAAAATCTCTTCACCCTCCAACAAGTACGATAGGCTGCTTAGTATACTCTTTCTTCTTACAAGATGCTATAGAGGACAAACAGAGTATGAAAACAGTACAAGGATTCAGGCTTGCTGCCACCTGCAGTGGGAAAAAAAGCTGAGGAATAGGTGGACATACTCTGTCCTTTAGGTTGTTGGGTAAAAAACATTTAGTACAGAAACACATCTCCTTTCAAAAAACAAACAAAAACAAAAAACAAAAAAACAGTGTCCTAGAACTTTTGTAAAATTTAACAAGTATCTGGTGAAACAGCCAAAGTTATTAGAAGCATTTCAATAATCTTAGCTGTTCAGTATAATGGTGTAATTTCTATGCTTATTTAGAGATCTTCCATACCAGATGCTCATAGAAAGAAAAAACAAAACAAACAAAACAAAACACTACAGGTAAAAAACAGGCTTCAATGTATAGAAAACTATAAAATTTGTAGGCCACATGTTTGAAACTGGTCTGCTTACCCACCCTTTAGCTACTTTTGAAGTCAGCATTGTGTATATGTAAACTTAACCAAAGTTTAGACAATTTTTAGCCTGAAAGCAAGGGGACTAAACACATTCTTTTTACATTTCAAATCTCTAGACAAATCAATTTTGACAATATTCTGAAACATTTTAAAAGTCCTTCGGTTATGTTCCCTGCACATGGAGGCACATGGTAAGACATAGGCGTATGTAAAACATCACTTCTGTAGCACTTGAAAATGCGTATCAAAAATCTGGGAAAGTCAGCAGATAACGGCTACATATTTTGTTGCTTATTCAGCAAGCCATTTGTAGAAATTGCACAGTACAAGTCATTCTGTGGTTTACAACCCGAGCAGACCACTTAGACTAATCCAGCCCAGCTCTCTAAGGCCCAAACAGTAACAAACAGCCACAAAATGTATTTACAAAGTCTAGTCGTTTTCTTACACTGATAAACCTTTCTGTTGACACTAGCACCCACAAGAATCCTTACCAGAAGACTTTATGCTGCCATTCCACTGCCATTCTTAAAGAAACAAAGACAGGAAGCACTGTAAAATTTCCATTTTCTGAATGAGAATGACTTCAAAGCTTATTCATAATGCAAGCATCTGCAGTATACCAGTTCTTTCATTTTAATTAGCCTGAAAGCATCATATTTCAGCTAACAGTTAAAATGTACAACTAGTGTTTGGTTTTTTTTACAAGCCTTTCTGAACAATCCTGTAAGCCAAGTTATCATTAACAAATGATATTATATTTTACAAGCAGAAAAAAAAACAGGAATTCTGAGTTAGATGCCATCACAATTGTAAACTGATTAATTTAGAATATTTTATTCAAATTTAAAATATCACAAGAGCATTCAGTTCCAGACTCTACTTACCATTTTCACTATGTCAGCATAAGCTGATTCGACAATCACTCCACGATTTGTTGAAACATATTCAACCAGTTCATTCAGTGTTGCTCTCTTGATTTCCTTGCTTTTCAGGTCTGAAACAGAGTCCATGAAGTCAAAGAGTACACAACACTGCTGCAACTTCTGACAAAAAAGATCTTGCTGTTCATTGGAGGTGGCATCTATAAAAGGAAAGAAAAAAACAACACCTAAGTCCATAGAAGCAAACTCAGGATTTCTAAATCTGTTGTTGACTAAAATTTGCATAATCTGCCAGACCTTTAACTAAGGAATGGTATGCTGTATGACCAGCAAATTAATAAGCGATACTGTAAAAACTGAAAGGTACTGAAAGTATCTGTTTAAGTAGGTTACAATGAAAGACTCACTATTCAAAACCTGTATTTCATAGAAGAAATAAGGAATAAATATATGGCAGTAAATGTATATATGGAAAACAAGTGAATTAACTTTATTTGAAAAACACAGACATTAAAAAAGTACCAACTCTCCCTCACCAAAAGTCACATACACAAGCAGTGCATCATACTAACCTTTCATTCATCCGATTTGTCTCATTCTGTTCCCTAATCCTTTATTATATAACCTGCTTAAAAGCTGTAAAATCTGCTTTGAAGGAACCTTGTCTTTTTTTTTTTTTTTTACCCTGATGCAACATACTTCACATACTTTTGATACCATGTGATGAATGTTTCTCTTAAGGATCAACTCCAATATTTCAAAAGGATTAACCCTGAATTTTCATGCTTTGGTCTAAATAATTTCTTATGGTTTTAAGTCATGTAAGGTTTTCTAGCTTTTTTGGCCTATTAGGACAATGTGTTTGTCTATGACTCTGCATTTTCATTTTATAGTGCAGTTTCTCTAACAGTTGATAAGCAAAATTCCTCCATTAGTATTTCACGCTAACTCTGCAGCAGAGGGATTATTGAGTACTGTATACTTCAAAAATATAATACATCCTTAAAATACTGTAATTCTTCAAAAGTTGCAGGATCACAGCAAAAGCAGCCACGGTTTTAACTGAGAAATCGGATGGATGTCGTACTGCCTAGGCGAATGCTGAGAACCAAACTGCCCTTCGCTTGTTTTTTTGATTTGCTTGTTGGGGTTCTTCTCAGCCACTCTGCCAACAATAGCATCACCTCATCTATCAGTCGCTTGGGGTTTCACTTATTCTGGTGAAAACTTTTTATTCTCAATTTTACCTGGGAGTAAGGAATGCTTTCCCCCTGTAAAACTTTCAAGACCGGTCTATAGCCAGACTACCTAATCCCTTACCTTTATTCATTCCCTGCAGTATTTATATTCGCACTGCCGCTTCGTCAGAAGGAAATTAGCAAGACAAGGAAAAGACGAAGGCCTTGTAACACTGAATGCTGAAAATCTTCAGTCTCGGTTTAAAGGCTGAACAAAACACAGAAAGATCTCAAGCTTCTCTTTATTGTTTTAGGATTATTCTAAATAAGCAAACTAAGTTTGTAATTTACCAACTCAAACACTCTCTGATGATGCAGTTCAAGTTTCTTACCAAAACACCTCCCATGTAGCGGCTGGAACAACAACAGTCAACAGTGGGTTCAACAGTCAGAAATTATCTGATAGAATTCTTTCGCTTCCATACAAGCAAAAAAGTAATTGCTAAAATGGACTGAAACGCCTCCACTGTAACCCCAACTGCTTGCTGTGCCCTGAAAGTTCAAACACCAGAACACTGTACTGGATTCCCTTTGCCATCTGACAGTTACCATCCTGTTAACTGAGCATAACAACTTCAGTGAGCTCCCGAGAAAGCTGGCAGTTATTACTCCCTCATAAAGAATGACGCATACTACTGAATGTTAATTCTGCAATTTTAACCATTTTTCTTTTGAATAAAAATGTCTTCAAATGCTTATTTTGCTCGGATATCTACAAATTGCGTGATACCAAAGATGTGAATCATTACACCCTGCAAAATAACGAGCATCAGCTGTAAAAACATTTGTAAGTTACGTAACGCTTCAGCTCGCATCTTCTAATATTCGGCAGCGGATTGCATGAGTAAGGGACTGTATCGTAGCAACAGCGCAACAACAGCGGCATGCTGGGGGTAAAATCCCAAAAGCCTTGCTTAAGGAACTCACACCGGACTACAGCTTCGTCTGACGCTAACCTCACACCGCCAGCCGTCCTCAAACAGGACCCAAAACTATTCTTATTTTTGCTCGCCAAGTTCATAACTATGCTCCAAGTTACCAAAGGCCAGCAGTGAGGTGCAGCAAATACAGGATGTCCGGCTGACGGTCAGTAAAATTTGAAGTCTTAAAAAACAGCTGACATCATCTGAATCCTCCTAGTAGTGGTTAAAACAAACTGAAGATCTGAAGTTGAAATCAAGTAACAAGAATTCAGAAGAAATAATCAAATCACTTACCACCTTCCCTAGAATATCAAAAGATCCCTTTTCTTTAGACATTAGAGGAACAGGGATCATATCTCTCCGGCCACGCATTACCTGTCCATTTCATTAGCAATTTGATCTATCTCAATTAGATGTCTTCTCAAATGAAAAACCTGCCCATTCATCACTTTTGTTACTTGTACCATTTAAAGCCAAACCGAAGAAAGTATTTTCTTCTACATGTACATCCATTTCCCATAATGACAAGGGGAAATCATAAAATAATGACATCTGCGAGAGACGAAGAAGGCTAGTCCTGCTGTAGCCGCACTACCTCTCCTCATGGGCCCGGTCCCTGCCTGACACACAGCACGTGTATCCCAGGAATGTTAGCACAGGTGCCAGGGAAACCACCAGGTGCTTTGGGGAAATTCATGTCAGATAATGTTCTTGACTTTTTAAAGCCTTGTCTTCAACTGCCTTTAACTATCCCAGCACAACGGAAGCTAGACAACCCTGCACCGCAGGGAAATCGTATTGCAATAGTTTATTCCGGTTCTATGAATAAAATAAACTGTGCCACCATAATTGCATCAACACCAGAGCTTTTAGCTTTAGTACTTTAACAACCGGTGGCATGATTTTTAAAGCAGCTTCAGTTTAACTTCTATCAAGATTTATACCATACATCTGAAGTTCAAGATAACTGCTTACCCTAAATACCACGAGGACCACAGAAGATAACACAGGTTCAAAGCAGGCAGTGGATGCTTCAAGTAAATAACCCTCTTGACAGGCTGTACTTTCAAGTGAAAAACCAAACAAAACAAACAAAAACGAACAGAAAAAAAAAACAACAAAGCTTGAATTCCATTAACCACCTGTCCCTAAACTGCTGTACGTTGTTGGAAAAGTCACTTTACATACATCATCTGATCCAGATGATCAAAATCCACTTGCCTCAACTTTATTTTCTTGAGGCTGCTCAACAGAAGCATGTTTTAGGAAATTCTTTAAATCCACTGTTACATCCATTCAAAGGCTGTTTGTCAGCTGATCTGAGGTCCTTGGGAAGGTAGTAATGAAATTTTAGGCAGCCACAGAAAGCCAGTTCTTAATCAGATATGAAGGCAGGAAATCCTAAAGACAAAAATTTCCATCCAATACCAAAAAAAAATCATTGTAAATTATGATCTATTTTAACCATGACTCTTTCTAAGGATAATCATTGCCTCCAGTCATTTGCACGATAGATGGTAAAACGTGTTTCCAACCTGGCCTAGCCCACGTAAGTCAAGCATAGGGAGTCCTGCCTAACCTCATTTTAAATTTTATTTTTGTTCTGTACAGTTCTTGTGCGCACTGTCATTGCAGTCTCTTGAAGCACCTGAAAGGCTCGAGTGTCGGTGCTTATGTTACAGGCACGGTAAGGCATTGTTAAGAAATGGAGTTTTGATGCAATGATGTTACAAGAGGGGACAGAATATATTTCTGGGTTCTCAGAAGTCTGTGCTGGCAGCTTGACAGGCAGCCCAGTAGTTGGCTGACAATGAAAAGGAGAGAGGTCTCTCTCCCCACTGCTCCCTTGTCATTTATTCCTCCCTTCCCCTCCTCCGCTCCCAGTCACATCCATCCCTCAACACTGGCTCTGGAACTTGTCAGACCCTTCTGTGAGCTGCTTTAACTCAATAACATGGCCATATTAGTGAGGTTAAATGGCTTCTGGAGGGGTCTGATGATCATCAGGTCTGGAACAAGGTTAGTGATGGGAGCACAAACTCCTCTTTCAGCTGCAGCGCGCTGTGAAGTTAGTTCATCATCTCATTCGTAACCGTATCCTCCAACTTCACAGGTACGAAGTAACTGAAAAACCCTAACTATACATTAACTACTTTTTCTCTTGTCCTTTTTTTTTTTTTTTTGGAAAGCAACTTTAAGCTCCTTTTTAAAGAAAGATGTAGCCCCTGTATAAAATATCACGGTATACTTGGCTATGCTGATAGTCTAAAATATTCTTCCAGTAACTCCTTATATCTGTAAGAGAAGTTTCCATCATTCCAGCTTTTGGGGGCTCAGCAGCCCAACTGCAACCAGTGAGGCCACTCAGGCCAGTAATTCTGCAGCATGTTAGGTATCCAAGGAATCTTGTCATCAGTATTTTCTTTTTTTTTCCCCATACAGAAAAATTTTGCCACCTAAGGAATAAGCACCATTTCTCAACAGACATAGGCTTTTTTGATTATTTGTTTCTGTTGTTGTTTTTTTATTCAGAGTTCAACAGCAAATATAATCAAATTACCTGTAGCCCTGAAGCCTGCAGCTCTTGCTGGAATTGTGGAAGGGGCTGAGTAAGTTCCTCCACATGTTTTCACTAAACAGAGCTCAGACTTTGCAAGTCAGATAAGGGAGTCAGACAGAACATCGTGTATCTTAGCAGTTAACCAGCTCCCTAGGTTTGTGCTCGAGGAGGAGGTTTGGAAGACAATAAAGTAGAACACCAGTCTCAAACACGATGTTACAAGGAAGTCCGTGCCACATACAGGAGATGGCCAAAATAAAGACTTGACACAGAATTAAAGGTCCAGGAGGCACACTGGTCAATCCTGTCTGGGACCTGCATGCTCGTATGAACATTTAACCCCTCCATTTCAGAAATCCAAAGGACTGCAAAGAAGCGATCAAGGCAACGAGCCGAACTTCTGCTTCTTCCACTTGTAGTTAACCTATTCTGCAGATGATCATCGGGCAGGATTTACACTACAGATCCACATGAACAATACTTTAAAAACACACTGCACATCCTGCTTGCTCAACTGTCCCCACAGCATGTGTTCTATCCAATTTAATGTACACCTTTCTCCAACCTGTTGTGCAAAATCAAATTAAAATTGCAAAAAGCAACTAAACTGCTAAAAAAAATAAAATAAAAATCACTCCACCATCCAAGTAGGTCTCCATTTGCTTTTGAAATAGCTAAGAAATCACAAGTTTTGCTCATTAGAATATTGTGAATTTAAGATTAACTCCTCGATACATGCCAGGGCAAAAAAATAATTTACAAATTCTCACACAAGTAGTAAAACTAAATAGGGACAACAATCTATGATGACTTTTATTCATATACTTCATTGTGGTTTACAAAGATAGCTACAAATTCTAGGCTATAGAGAATTTTTAAAACATTTATTCATTTATTTTTTTTTTAATTTTAAAGTTGTTTACTAAAAGCACTTCTCGAAAGCTATCTCCTATCCAATAACCGATACTGTTTGTTCAGAAAGTCTCGTCTGCCACTCCATGTGGCCAGCAGTTGACCTTAACAAATCAGTCCAGAAAATCCGAAAAGCCTATGCTGATCCAACAACATCTGTCACAAATTTTCTCTGACATGACTCCTTGGACTGGTAAACTAAAAGTGTCTTTCTTATCTAAACTGTTTCTATCATCTTCCAGGCTCTCTCATATTCTCATATGGCTAAGAGCTCCTACCACATTAAATCTCTCGGTTTTAATAGCCTTATTTCCTACTGGTTAATTACAGAAGACAACATGCACACAGATGCCAAAAGTAATACAAATTACTCTCCTGTTCCTTAAAAAGTTAAAGAATAGCAAGACTCTAGTGATCAGACCTNAAGCCTCTAGTGATCAGCCCTGCCACAATTCACCTCATTTCTCCCGCAACCTTCTCAAAAAGGAGAATTAGAGCCCTACCGATTCCTTAAACAAAGGAAAAAAAAAAACAAAACCAAACACCACACCAACCACTGCAACAGGAACATGAAACCCCCTGGAGTCATCTTTGACAGAACATACAACACGAACCATACAAATATTTCCTCAAGAGCACCACCACCAGTTCAGAACTGAAACTCAGTTACATGCAACAGATAATTCCAGGAAAATAAATAAATATATTATATATATATA
>VXAA01000169.1:368627-379616 GCA_013399115.1 Anseranas semipalmata | reverse complement strand
ATATATATATATATAAATATGCTGTCTGATGACAGGACACAGTTGAATCGATGCTGCTTTTAACAGAAAGCACCACGACGATGAGCAATTTGTGTATGGTTACCTGTACACAAGCTTTGTTCAGAGTGATACTATGAATTTATTATAAAAGGCAAAGAAATTTCACTTTGTATGGTTGTAGTGTATATTTTCAAAGAACAACTACGCTACTCCTCTTGAATTTGGAAAAGCTTTCTTCCACCAGTAAGCCAACTATTATGCTCCCCAGTGCATTCACTTATGTTTTTTGGCACACACTGCTACTACATTTGCTGTCTTCATTTAAAAACCATCAAGCAGTGGTGATGACTGATCATATGCCAGGACAGGCCTATCTTGAACATAACCAGAGGCTCTAGGAGTTTAGCTTTCTCTCCTGCATGCAAGCCCAAATAATGATTTCACTGGCTTTGTGAAGGTGGAACAGCTCATGATTATGTAATATTGATCTTAAAATAATTTAAAATAGGAAGCCTGCTTCTTTAATGAAGATAGTGATAAATTTAAGGGTGATAAATCCCATCACAGAATTAACACACGCAGCCAGATCATTAAACTGGGGAACAGGGGTAAGTAATTGACTTTTGGAATGGGAAATTGCTACTCTGAAAATACAAAGATGGGACAGATGGCAACCTTTAACTTCAAACCACAGAAGTTGATAGAAAGGCTTGATAATGCGAACTGCTTTCCCAAAACAGAAAACACAAATAAATAGCTTTTGTTACACAGAAATGTAACAAAGGCTTTTGTTATGGTAAAACATACATGCTTTCAACAAGTCCTCCTAACAAGAGGAGGGCAAATAAAGATCAAGGTAAAGCGCTGGGTATATAAAGAAGTCCTCTCTTTAAAGGCTACTAAGGCAAGATTACTTTGCACTAGCCACAAGCCAAACGCACCCGCAGGTAGGCTGCCTGACACACAACACCTCCTTACTCCTGCTAACGGGTGGGAAAACTACCCACCAGCAGGAGCCTCCAGAAAGGGAGGGAGGCCACGGACAGGGTCTCTGAGAATTGGGGAGATCAGAAGGGAGCAACCACCGTGGTGCTGCGGGTTCCTGAAACACGCTGTGCCGAAGTAAGGGAGCTGTTGGCAGCTTCAGGACAGATGCTAATTACGCTTTCCCCCCCAAACACAAACATTTGCTCCTAAAGAAATGTTGTTTATCGAAATCTAAGCACTGGATACAATTTAGGATTTTCCCACGTCATTTTGAAGATGTAAAACAAACCCTGCGGGTTGTGAAGAGGAAGATTCGAGGAACTGTTTCACATCTTCCCTGCTTAGCGCTAACGAAGTGTTGTGAACAGCTCCGTTTGCTATTCCCCCCTCCTGGAACAGCTGTAGTACTCCGTACGAGAACCAGGGGTAAGGACGGCTGAAAAAGGTTGACAAAGGTGTGTGCCACACAAAGTTCACCCCAATGACCACTGTACCGTACAGTGTTAAAACATCCTCAAATTCCGGGGAACATAAACACTTCGCTTGACCAGAAGCCCAAAACAAATTAATTGCACCTTTTAAGCTTGAAAGGATAGAAATCGTATTTACTATTTGAATAAGCTCCCTTTTTATTAATTTAAATGTAAGACTTCTGACTGAAATTACGGCATTTTATAAATAGTGAGTGCTGATAATGAAGGATGCCATAATGGATCCAATCTCTTTTTTTCTTTTCTTTTTTTTTAATAAGTTAATAAGTCTATTAACTTATGTTCTTTCCTAGTCATTTGCCCACCTGATCTAACAAATTAATTTTGAATAAATTGCTAAAGTTGCTCCAGTTCGGCATCACACTAGAAAATGCAAGTCCACTTTACAAATCAATTTTGGTTGTATTTTGCAAAACCTGAAGAAATGCTCTTAGCGTTTTCACATGGCAAAATCAGTGTTGGGTGCAATACAAAAATATCTTTCATTGGAAACCACGGAGTAACTGTTAAACATTACTTCACAGAAGTACAGAATCTCATTTTGCAGTTAATTTAGCACTTATGCTATTTTAAACGTGTGAAGGGGATGTATAGGGGAGTAATTTAATAGGAAGCCTGTGCCAGAGGAAACATGCAATCTAGGTCTTCAAAAGCCAAGGAAAAACCTCTTCTCCCCTTGAATCCCTGTGTACATCACAGTGGAAGTTACAGGTATTGGAGTAATTCCTTGGATAAATACACACTTTAAAAATTGGCTAAACTCATGTTTCTTACCTTTCAAAGTTTTCTCAGACACATAAGATAACAAGATACTTAATCATGATTTAAGTATCACAGAAGGAAAAACGAGGACTAAATCAGACTGGAAATACAGGTGAAGTCCTGGTTTTGCTGCATTCAGTGACTTAACTCCCACTAACCTCAATGGGAATAGATCATTGTCTACAGCAGACGAATATTCAAGCACTTGCGGGACCTCTTTATCCATTTAACTTGAACTAAGCATCTAGCTGCATAAGTAAAAGGTTGAACTGCTTTTATTTTTCATTTTTTAACCACACTCCATTAACAGTTATGTTCTCTCTACCAAAAAATTGTAAACATCAAGTGTTCAGTAATGAGGGAGCGATCCTACACTTAAATACATTCCCATTTGGCAAAATCTTGTAGCTATTTTTAAACTCTACTTACACCATTCTGATGCAGTGAGTTTATTTTGCTCCTGCTTCCTTCTCCTAAGGGAAAACACTCACAAATATAAATTATCAAACCTTGTCCTTCCTGACTGTACTGTGAGACCCAGCCCATGCCTCTCTAGAGGACTCTGACATTTGCTTCTACATTTTTCATCTCAAAAGAATAATAAGTGTTTGTTTTCCTACAGAAGCCAACAATGCTGAAATGCACAATTTCATTTTACATATGCAATTCAAAACCTAAATGCAGTTCTCATCACTTCTTCCTGTTACATACAGATGGGACCAAAATTTATGCTGCTTAACAGGACTTCAGTCTTACTGTAAAAAGTTTACACCTACACCATATTTTAAATAAGCATAGAATTTTTTGTTAGAAACATCACACAGTTTTCAAAAACCTTACCCAACTAGGCTGAATTGGAATTAAAAAAAAAAAAAAAACAACTTTCCCATAAAATTTTACTTGGGAAGAAATGAATACAATAAAAGCTGTGCTTTTATTTTTTTATTTTTTTTTTTAAACTTCTGAAGTTTCACTTGCTTATGCAGTGATGCACCCTGCTACCTCTCAACTACGGCAATAGCAGACATGAAGCTGTTTCCCCCTTCCTAGTGAGACAAATTGCTCTAACTTTTTATTCTGCTTTTCTTCAGATCAGCTTTCCTGGCCCATGCTGTCCTGTCCTTCTCCAAACTCGCTCACCCCACCTCCTTTTTCAGTTCTGAGAAAATCTCCTGTGCTGCTTTCACCCCTTTTATCCAGAGACTGTTAGCTCGTCAAGCGTATGATGGACTCAGATATACTGATTACTTTTAACCAGTAATTTGAAAAAGTAAACTTGTACAGCATATTTCAAGTATTCCTATTATGGTAGGGAGTAGCTTTAATGACATTAACTCTTGAGAGTTTAAAAATCACTTACTAGAATCAGAAAATCTTCCTCTTGCACCACGGCTCTTGAATGTATACATGCAAATATACTTGCACCTCAACCTCCCAGCTCCACTGCAAAATTCACACTTCTCTGGTGCAAGAAGCTGACAAAAACTATCAACTGGGAAACAACAGCAAAAAGAGGGAACTTGAGACAAAGAACGAGGTGGAAAACCTTTCCCAGTGGCAGCCAGGCAACACAACAGCACAATCTGTTTTTAAAATCATAGCAGTAATACATGCTACTCCTTTAGCAGGCTACAGGTCACTTGAATCTGCTCAGCCTGCTGTCTCTTCCCATAGCCTCTACACCCTCAAAATACTACGACCCAGCAGCATTCTGCATCGACGTTCAGCGAAGCCTTCCTCGGCCTCCCTGCCCTCCTCACCCCAAACACACAGTAGGCAGAAGCAGTATTACTGAACCCAGTGACTGAAAGCCAAGTTCAAACTCTAATCATGGTAACTGCAGTTATGTTTTTCTAATCTTTACGCTCTCAAGCCAAGACTCTCATTTGATGAACCAACTCATCTGCAATCAATTCCTGATTTATTGAGCAAAAACCCTAAGCCCTCGAAATTTCAAGACTGATTTACCTTTAGAATCCTGGGAAGTCTCAAAACACATGGTTACAGTGAAAAACTGTGAAGAAACTAGAAACAGATACTGTATAAAACGTTTCCAGGACGTTTCACAGGCAGCCTTCAACAGAAGAGGAGTGCTGAGACTCCAAATTCTGGACTCAGTGCAGCTGCAGGCCCTTCTGCCCTCTCTGCCCACTTGGCATCTCTCATCAGCCGACTGCTTCCATACCGTCCCGCCATCTGTAATACACTTCGGGGCTCTTGCTTTTAGAAAAACATATTACAAGTTTTCCATACACTTAATTACAGCACCTAGCACTACTGGAGGCAGGAAAACCAAAGAACTGCCATGCACAGCAGCCTCAGAAGAGGTGGTTGCTCACAGAGCACACAGCAGCACAGTATCAGTCTTGTTACCGAGCTACACAATCTACTGAGCATGTCTTAGAATTTGGACCAAATTAGATTAATTTTCATCAAGAACTATATGCTAAGCTACAAAGTACAGCAAACGTTAGAGCTCAAGACCTTTTCTTTTTTTTTTTTGAATATTGACAACGTACAATGTATTTTTACTCTAGCCTTAGAAACGGTTTGAACTGTTTTTGCTGAAACTCAGAAAATTAGCCTGAGGAACAGTTCCAAATAAAACCGTCCATACTTGGCATGGAAAACTTCAGTCCAAACTGTTTAGCAATGCTGTAAGCAGCCGAGAATACGGTCTTGTGAAGGAAAATTGCAGGCGACCTTAACTAAGATGAGTTCTGCCTTGAAGTCAGAAGTATACCATTGAGATTGACCATGAGCTCAGCAAAACTTAACAGAAACTAGCTCAGTGACTCTCTGATAAAAATCAGTGATTCAGACATTAAAACAAGTTGTCACTGTTGGGCCAGTTTCTAGAAGAGCATTTTGCCAAGGGAGTCTTATACACCAGACATCATGTACTACCTATTTGTCTAGTAAGCCTGTGGTTCCAACCTTCAAAGTTCACACACTGTTAGGAGACTATATATATAATTTTAGCCCACTAGATTAAAACAGGAGTCAGGACTACAGTGGCACGAGCTGAATTTTATACCCTTCCAAGGGAAATGTCTTTTTTCATAACAACACAACACATACCCCTTCTATGCTTAAAAAGAATATTAATCTGTCCACAACTGTTGGTATGGTGCCTTTTCAAAAGCACCGAATGATTTTAAGGTAGATAAATATTAAAAAGAATTCTGTCGATTGATGTAATCTTCTTTTGATCAGATAGCCAGAGCAGTAAATAATTCCATTTTTATTTCCTACAGCAACTACCATTAAATTCAGCACCTGCAAAACTAATATCTGACTAAACTAGAAAGCAACGAATATGGAAAAAGAAATCTGATACTAAGCTGGCACATGGAAGATGTGAAAGATTTAAATAGAAAAGTTCATGTGAAGACTGTCAATAGGCTCTATATTTAGGAGTTGCTCTTGATGGAAGTATATTCTAAGACCAAAAATTCAAGTCTAAGGATAAAAAAAGGTCAATTTGTTAAGAATTAAAGACCAAATGTTCCACTCCATAAACTAGGAACAGTTCCTTAATATAGAAGAAAATTAAACAGTCCATTTTTCAAGGAACTCCATTAGAATATTAAAAAAAAAAAAGTTCTTAAATCTTCTCTAGCTATTATAGGTCCTCTATTTTTTCAAGATTGTAACCTGACCAAACATAAGTTTTGGCTACTTCACTGTGTGCCCTGTTGAGACTATGCATAAGAATTAAATGGAAATTCCTCACAGAACATCCTCATCTTCATCTGAAATAAAGATTCTCTCTCTTCAGGAAAAATTCAGCTGGGAAGATCATAGTTGCAAGTGATGCTGAACTATAGTGATGCCAGACTACAGAGGAGGAAATAAGAATGAATCATCAGGGATTAAAAAAAAAAACAGTGTAAACCTGAGCGACAGAAAACTGTCATTTAACTTACAAATATTTATTAAGGCTGTAGTAAAAGTAAACCATTCTAAAATTTTTGAAGGCTCTTTTCCTTTGGGGAGCAGAGGCAACTTTATGTTAGCATGAATAAAATTCCTCTCAGCTGTTTTTAACTCCACTTATTTTTGTCACTCTGAAATACGCACTGTATGACTCAAAGCATCAGAAGTTTACGGTCTGAACCGACCCTGCTGGATTTAATAAGGTTAACATTTTACCCATAAGCAAGCTTATTAGGCCTTCCTATAATGTTTCCATGAAAACTTAGCTTGAATACAGCACCTGGTTTTCGGTCAAACCCAAGCTCTCACTTGATGGTTTAAATAAAGCAAATACTGCTGTTAACACTCATTTTGAACCCCATATTTGGATGCTGAAACTGCATACTGGAAGGTCTTTTTAAAAATGTCTTATTCCAGTATACTTCACCACTGTAACTCACAGTCCCACAGAGCTTCTTACAACCATCCCTAGCCTTTGGTTGAAAGATTTTTGGACCAGTTTCCAGTTGTTCTGCTGTAAGGGCCAGAGCTTCATCTACAGGGAGACAGTTTCATTTGGAAGCAAATACTAAGAATTTCTTTTAATATTTTTGTTCTTTGTGCATGATATAGGAAATAAGCCTGCAGTGACATGCATCTTCCCAAACGGATATTCAGTATGGAGAAGATCACAGAAAGATATCAGGAAACGTTTATTCATTCCAGCTGTACTTGACATCTTTGGTAACAGGAAAAAGGTACATTTGCTTTACAACCTGACAGACCATATTAATTGTGATAAATAAAAGCAACAAGCCGTATGTTTTGGTAAGATTTTTTTCTTTCATCCCTTCTAGTCACCATTTTCTACATGTATTTCTACATGCTTCTTCAACCAAAAATCACAGAAACATGTATGTGTTGTTTTATTGCAATTAGTCAGATCAGTTCCCAAGGTCCAGTTGTTTCTTTTTTCAAAAATGAAGGTAACTGCATGTGCTATTACAATGTTTTAAAACGACTCACTATCGAGACAAAATTACCATTTCTTAAGATGTTAAAAATAACACTTCCTTCACCAGATTTCTTTAAACTCAACACTCTCAGGATTGTCCACTAAGTGATAAAATCCTGCTGTTAACCAGCATGTTATTTTGGCTGCAAATTTTCAAAGGATTTGTATTAAGTAAACTGTAAAGTAACAAAAGGGAGATGGGGGAAAATAAAGCAGCTTCAACTTGACACAGGCCTAACACTTTTTTCTTTTTTTTCTTTCTTTCTTTTTTTTTTTTTTTAATTCTGGGTGTTTGCTATTGCTTATTCAGCTTAAGCACTACAGTAAAGTGTACACTCTCCTGAATAACAAACACAGAGGAAACATAACTGAAGAACACATTCCTCATCTATTTTATGTACCCTGACATCCGTTAGGTTTTGCTAAGCTTTTCTCTAAAACTGATACATAATATCACACGCAAAAATAATCTGAATTGTTAATGACCAACAGACAATCCTGCTACCCCCCTCAACCTCTCCCCGTCCCCCCAAACAAACCCCCTGAAGTTAAGAGTATGCACCACCCGGGAGTGTTACCTACTAGTCACAGGTACATGTCTTCTCCTAGCAGTGACATAATATCGCAGCTAAATCAAGGAATTCTGGTAATATACAGTAGCACTACAATTAACTCCAGAAATATGTAAATAAGAATGTTATCTTTCTACAGGCTTTCAAACAAAATTACTTAGACCCTTATGAAAGGGTGTTACACAATCTGATCTGGCTATATTAGTGGCAAACAAAAAACAGTCCCTAGATAAAAGGGAAAAAAAAATCTACCCAAGAAGATGTTTGTTAAAGTGAATGGAGAGTTTTTATTTTTCTTCTGGAACGTCCTTCCTTCCAGTAAAATAGTATACAAGTATTTTAGGCCAGCCTGACAAACATATTTGGGAGTCTTAGAATACTTTTTATTGTCTTGAAAGTGATCAAACAAGACAGTAACTATATATCAGATGAAGTATTTCACAGAGGTATAATACCAAACCACTTTTTCATCTACAAAACGCAGATTTTCTCCCAATACAGGCTTCAAACACCTCACATTTAAGCCACTTACTTTAAGATATCTGGAAAAGGAAAAAGCCTTAATCTAATTTCGTAAGTGTATGCTGAGCACCCTTAGGCATCAGTACAATGACTGTACTTTCCTTTTTCAGCCCCTCCCTGGGAACGCTGGCTACCAGTCTGTAGATGACACTACACTGGCAGCATCACAACTATTACTGAATTCCACATTGGCTTTAAAGAATAAAGCAGAGCTTCATCTTCCTGAGACGTATGTGATTACAACAAGAAGTTTTACAAAACCATACATTTATGGAGAACAAATGCTTTCTATTTGCTCTTTTGGTTTGGGGGACTGGGGAGGTTCAAGAGAGGAAGGGAAAGAAGGAGTCGCAGGCAGAAGGGGAGAAAACATCAGACGTCCATAGCTGCATTCACAACAAATCTAAATACCCAACACATCCAAACGTCACAAATCCAAGGGAGAAAACATGCAGAAGAGTGCTGCCCAACTTTCTGATAACTGGCTAACAGGGATACTGCAACTCATAAAAGCATACTTTGCCCACAATTTATGTTCTGAAGCAGATTCAGAGCATGAAGACAGATGTGATTTTCCTTTAAGAATTTAAGGCAATTCAAGCTACTATAAAACTCTGCTCGACTGAACAAATTCCTCTGATAGTTTATGGCCTCAAATTTCCAAACATTCAAGCTGCTGATGCCACCCAAACTTTCTCTGTACAGTAAGTAAAAAGCTGTAAAACTACACTCACAAAACTAGAAGACTTAATCATACAAAGTTAAAAATTTAACGCTAAAGTCCCAGTTCAGCAAAGAATGTAAACTTGGACATTTTGCTGATTTAAGCTGGAATTACTCCCTGCATAAAGTATGTATGCTTAACTGTTTGCTGGATCAGGACCCAAACTTTCTGAAGTCTGCCACCTATGTGTGATATTTACCAAGTGCTTTTACAAGGTCTCAAGAGTGGTTTTATAAAAAACGATCTTTGAGGAAAATATACTGTCTGAACAGCACGTGAATTAGCCTTTCATTATTATTAAAAATAGGCAGAAGTTTAGTCATACCAATAGCAGAAACTGAATCTTGATTTCAAAGAAATTATCTTGGTTATAAATCCTGCAAATCAAGCTAAAGGGAGGACAGAAATTCACAAAGAAAGCCCAAAGCAAGCACCATGAAGAACATCTCTCCTGTTTTTAAGAGTAACGTGCACAGCCACTGCAACAAAGATGCTAAAAAAATAATTCCCATGTTACCTTCCCGCCCAAGCTTATTTGCATTTAATAACATTTCTGCTAATAGCCACTTTCATGACTCATGAACATCTGCCGTTCAAGAGTGGCAAGAAACTGTCTTGAAATACTACAGCTGTGACTGTAAAATCCACAAAAATCAAACATGAAAAAAAAAAATTAGCATCTAGGACTATTTTTAAGTTGGCCTTACTGCACTCAGATTTTGGATATTTGCTTCAAATCATTAGAGATTTTTTTTCCACCATCATACGATGCAGCTTCAAAAACCTTAAGACTTCACGAGTGGCTGTAAAATTAATATGTTGGGCTAACGTTAAGGTAATATCTCACCCCTACTGTTCCAGTCCTTGTCAAATAGTTGAATAAGTTTACATTCTATAATATAATAACTATTTTTGTAATTTTTAAAGGAGGAAATACATAGAACTTTACTTTGGTGTTCAAAGGAGTGGAAGGCTGCAATTAACTTTTGTTTCATTTTTGCAATCTTCTAGCAAACCGAGTGTTCTCAGATTTTAGTTTCAGGACAAATGATAAAACCTTCATTATTGATTTTAATGTCGGGGATGCCAGCGTCTAAAATTTTCATTCACTGCGCGAGTGTTCCCGCACAGCACTAAGCAGGACAAAGGCTTTGAGGTAACGCCTCATCATTAAAATAAGGCAGGCAAAATGTCATTTCAAACACTGTCCAAAAGCGATGGGAAGGCACAAATAAGCCAAAGGCAAACTCTCTCTCCGGTAACTCAGGATATTATGCCACAGGCACAGAGTTCCTCTTTGCAAAATCCCCCGTGGGAGGAGCCACCACCCGCTCCTAGGTTTTCGTGCTCAATTCCCTGCACTTCCAAACTCAACTTACCGTCTACATTTTGTGCAGTAAAGACTTCAAAAAGCACACCTGCCCGGGCAACACTCGCTCCTAAATTCCCCGCGGAAGGGGTGGCGAGTTAGTGGAGTCGGTCCCTGAGACGCTAAACGAGAACTGCCCCGTACGACGCTTGTTTACTCGAGCACAAGCGTGGACCGCGCGAAAGCGAGCCCATCTGCGCACAGCATGACTTCTGCAGAGCCCCTGCCTGGCAAGCACCGGGACAGCGAGGCGAGGGAGCGGAGGAGGACACGGGTAAAGGGCTGGGGCGCGGGGACAAGCCAGGCCGGGCGGCACGAAGCGGCGGCCGCGGGCACCTGTAGCCGGAGGGCTGGGGCGGGCGGGGGGGACAGGCAGGTACCTTTGAGCTGGGGCAGCGGCGAGAGCTCCACCTGGCTGCTCTGGCTGCGGAACTGCGAGGAGCCCTGCGAGCGCTTCTGCCTCTGAGCCTTGCGCACCGATTTCCGTGTGAAGCCATCCACTTTCTCCGCGGCAGAGATGGCCGCCGACATGGCGGGGCGGTGAGGCGGCGCGGGGGGACGTCGCTCTCCAGAAGCATATATTAAAGCGGAGGGAGAAGCGGGCGGGTAAAAAAGGGGCTTAAAAGAGG
>VXAA01000169.1:304146-367462 GCA_013399115.1 Anseranas semipalmata | reverse complement strand
CCGGCTGTGGCGCGGCAGCCACCCGGGGCTGGGCGGTGAGGGGGGCGCGGGAGGGAGGGAGGGAGGGGTGCGTGACGGGAGCGCAGCCGTGCCGCTGGGCGAGCCGGGGCTCCCGGCTGCGGTGCCCCCTGCGGTTATCCTCCCAGCGGGCCCGTAGCGTGCGGTGACGAGATGCTCCTCGCGGAGGGAACTGCCGAAAGGGTGCTTGGCCGTGAGCGGCGCGGGCTTGGAGTTCTGGTAGCACGTGAATGCGTTTTGTGCTGTTGTCTCGGTGCTTCTAACTTTGTTTTCCCACCCTCCTGGCACAACAGTTTTTGGGCTGCCTTATATCTCCGAGTGAGTTTGGCTGCCGTGGATCTGGGTTACCGCGGTGTTTACTTTCTCACACTGAGCCACAATCTCGTTTTGCAGTCTGTCTGAAATAAACGCGTGCTTGAAGTGTTGAGGGGTGAATTTTTATGGAGTTCCTAATTCCTCTGTTGACTTAGGATGAGAATACTGAGAGTCTTGTAGGGCAGTGAGTAGCAGGTGGTGGTGCCTGACCCAGAGAGTATCAGTAAGATAGACAAAAGGATGGGGAAAAGAAGTTTGAGGCTTTAATCTTTTTGCCCAAAAGATAAAATGCTAAGCTGGGGGTAAAATTTTGATTGGGTGTCTCAGTTACAAGTACATTTTGAAAAGTAAAAATGCAGTACGATTTATATGGTTCAAGCTGAAGTTAGGCTGTAAAAAACAAGGGTTGTGATTGCTACAGCATAGGAAAAGCATGATGTTTGTGCACGCAGTACTTGTCTGTGTTAAAGTGACTTTTGCCCAGGCCCATTTCCATATATGAACAGCCCAGCTTTTGAACTGCAAACATGTGGGATGCCTTAGCTTATAGTCATTCAGGTACAGAGAGACTTTACGCACATCAGCACGTTTCTTCTTAATACGTAGTTCTAGGTACCAATTCACCAAATAAGCATTTTTAGCATTTTAAAGGCTAAAATCTCAGTGATTTTGGTAGGACGTAAATGCTGTAAGGTAATTGTGCATGTTTAAGTGCTCTCATGAGCTGGAGTTTAAACTCAGTATGTACAATCCATAAATCTAAAGCCAAATGTAGATAAATAGTAGCTTTATGCGAGCATAAAAGAAGACTGAGACTGTTGCAGCCTGCTCAATAGAAACCACTGGCTACATTTCATTCTTTCTTTCCCTTTTCAGTTCCTCTGTCAGCACTATCACTACTAACTTTTTAAAGTATGAATACTCGTGTATCTCCCATCTTTTTCCTTTTGGTGAAATAATCTTTACTGTTCAGAAAAACAGATCTGGGGAGTACTATAACAGAATTATTTCCTGTATGCTCTAGACCCAATTCTGGATGCAACATATCTAGAAATTATTGTTTTGTAAACTGAGAGACAACTGTAATACACTATTATCTTTCTTGTAGGCGTGTAGATATTTTATTTCATTGTTTTATTTGACAAAATCTGTTTTGAAGACAAAATGGCAATCTTTGGACACTTGTCCTTTAAACTGCCATTGCAGTAAAAGAAATGCGTGCGTTCCTTCCCTGGTTAATTCATATTTCACTCCATGGCCCATAGGTCCTATGCAGAGAACACGAAGGCTCAGACCTTGTGTCAGTGTGTTCTTCTGTTCCTGCCTGCCCTCCAACAGCTGTCATTTTCTTCTGCACCCATTTTTAGAAAGTGACACGGTCCAGTGTGTCCTGTATACTGTTTATTGGCAACTCAACTCTTGCTGCCTGTCCCCAGTGTAAAAGTGTCTACCTTAAAGTTTCATCAATTAAATAGTTTGAAAATGATTAATGAAGAGCATTATCTAAGTTCTGAGTAACGTAAAAATATATTTGAGATTTTCTTCAAGGTTACTAGGCTTTGAGATGGTTGCCATGTTGCTTAAAACAATGTTGTAAAAATCTATTGGCAGTTGAAATTTGTGACGCAAAGCCCTGAGTAAATAATAGGTGTAGCCTTGCAATGATGGCATTTTCATATCAGTTGCACTGGAAAATATTTTCAGACCTTATCTTCATGTATCACTCATAAAAGAAGTATTGGTGAAATCTGTCAGCCAAACAAAAAATAAGCTGTTTTATTATCTCAAATAAATGAAAAGTATTTTTAGCTATTGAGTTTTCTGTTGTCTTTTTAATATAACTCTTCTGTTTTGGAAAAGAATGAGCAGCAGCTCTGTAGACCAGCTACAGTTTCACACATTGAAAAGCTAATGCCTGAATTGATGTTTGCTTGAAGACAGTGGAATTACATGGATGCATGAAGCCATTTGAACACAAACTCGTGTGGACTGGGGTGTTTGGGGAAAAAATGAGAGTGAGATCTGCGGCTGGCAGTCTGAAATAGCTTTGTTTGGGAAGGCTGAAGATTGCCCTTCCCCACTTCTGCACACGCTGCTTCCTACACAGCTGTCTGAGCTGCTTGTGAGTCAGCTTCTGAACCCCATGGTTTCTAGAGAGTATTTAAAGGCACACAGTGATGATGCCAGGTTATAAGCTACTGGCTCCAAATCTAATTCATAAAAGTCTGTGGTGTTCACAGAGAATGTTGTGAATAATAATTTTATGCCAGGCTGCTCCCACTCTTCAATCAGAGCCTTCAATATGCACTGAAGCACTGATTGTGCAAAACCTTATGCATGTATCTAACTTTACTTGGAAGAAAACTCATTATCATTCATGATCATTATTCAAAACGGAGGAGCAGCATTCTAGAACAGATTTAACTAAAAGTCACATTTGCAGTTCTTCTCATTCAATCACAGAGATTTATTGCCTGTACCTTCTTAGCATTTTTTTATCCAGGTGTGAGACCTTTGGAAAGGTGAGTGGGAACAGGATGCATCGTTAATTTTCAGAACCCTGTCAAACTTGGATTGGAAGCGTGGGGCTTTGAGTACCAGGTTGCTGCTGAGTTTGTGCTAGGGGGAATTGTCTGGTTGCCAGCAGGCAAGGAGTTAACTATAGTTTTGCTTTCCCACTCTTCTGTAAAGGTGCTGAGAGGCCAGGCTACAAGAAATCCAGTTCTCAAACAGAGTAGGAGGAATATTTTAGTAAAAAGTATGTCGTAAGTACGTGAACCCTTGACCAGGAAGGTTTGTGGAGTAGGGTTATGAAAACTCATTTTGATTTCCTTCTCAAAATGAAAATTCTTAAGGAAAATCCATGTTGGCTGCAGCAGTGCTTGTATTTACTATTGTGCCATTCCATCAGTTTTTCAAGATATTTCAGCTAACTTAAAATACTATCTGGGCTAAGGCTGTGCTCTTTCAAGCATGCATGGGGTTAAGTGTAAGCAGTTGAACTGTCCTGGTAAAACCAAGTGAGCTATTCGCATACGTCAGGTTAACCTGTATGTTCTGTGGTCTGCACTGGCTAGTTGCTATCTAGCAGAAGTCTTCCTAAGTCTTCTGCTTGATAAATCCTTAAATAATACAGAATCAATTATCTCAGGGACCATCTGTCACCTTCCTTCCAGAGCAGGATTTGAAATTCTGGGATTGGAAACCAGAGATTAGTTGGCAAGACCTTGTTTTTTAAGGGCGCTGAGTTAGATTTCCTTCCACATACCTATGAATACGTCATTACGGTCTTTCCAGGCAAAACTATGTGTGAGGGTATTTGCAGGCAATGGATTGTTAAAACTAGCTCTGATTCATGTTGTTATTTTAAAAACTTTTTAATTAAATCTTCTGTCAGACAATCCAGCATGCCTGGGTTGCAAATAAAAAATTATTTTAAGGAGTTTGTACATACAAGCACATACATACATGCGTACACTGATAGTCATAACTGATAGCCCAATGAAAATGTAACCCAATTTAACTCCTTAATTCTGTCTTTGTCTTGAAAACTATCATTTCGGGTGGAAACAGTGCTATCTGAGAGTGCAACAGGAGTCTGACTTAGTAAGATGCAAAGCACCCCTTAGGGACATAGGTTTACAATTAAGCTTTCAAAGTCAGCTAGCGGCTTTGCCATAATGACATTTATTAGCAAAAATCTACCAAACATGAGCATATATGTGTTTGTTAATCTGTTCTCTGTGCTGAAGATCAGTCTGCATTTTATATACAAAATGGGGAAAGATCTTCAGCAAAAAGAGTGAATTCATAGTATTTTTAAATGTAACAAATGGCACCTGTATTCACTAAAATGCAAAAACAAAGCAAAACAAACAAAAAAAACACTAAACCACCACCACCAAAAAAAAACCCTCCAACTGTAGCCTTTCTACTACCACTTTCTAAATGCTTTCGTCTGTGGAAAACCGGACCTTTGTAAATGCTAGCTAGCACTCTCTTCAGCTTTACAGTCTTCTATAAAGCTTGTTCAACCCAGCATTTAGAAAATAAAAGGGAAGTTTTCTGTTATGAGATGTTTGCCTTTAACAGTGAACACCTGGAAGCTAGAGTTCTTTCAGAAATAATTCCTAATGCTCAGTGAAGGGAATTAAACAAACAAACAGCAAGGTTTATTCTGTCAAGTTCTCAGCAGGCTAACAAGAATTACTGCATGCTAAGAATCAGCTGCTCTTGGAAACTTAATGAATGTGGCAGCCAGAAAAGTACAAAACATGGCCAAGAGATGTGAACCAGATATACAGACTGTAACAAAGAGAAATCATGAGAATGGGTAAATCTCTCAGTAAATCCAAGGTGGAAAGAGTTCACTGTACCAGAGTTTCCAGACACTTTGACAGCACAGAATATGCTGTAAGGAATTAGTTTTGCATCTCAAATTGTAATTCTATTCCCATGTCAGAAATAGTAATTGCTTACTTGGACAATAATAGCAGAACATAATTTTTATATTTTCATGTGTCTCTACTGTGATTTAGCAACTGGAAACAAAGAGCCAAGTCTTCTTCAACAGCCAGTTCTCTGCAGTCTGCTAGCCAGTAGTCTCACCCATTGTGTGCAAGTTCGCCCTATCTATCAATCCTTGGTTTCAAACTGCCTTTTCAGGGACTTTTTTTTTTTTAACTTTTTGTTGAAAAAGCAGAATGAGTGCTTTTTATTGATTTAGGAGGAGTCCTAAATGTTGAATAATTATAATCAATCCCTCCACTCCCTGGTTAATGAATGAAATCAAGTCACATGCACTTGTGGATCGTATGAATTTGTCATATAGTTTATGAAGCTTTTGTGTGTAGTTGCTCCAAGTTTTCAAGTTTTACTCAACTGTTTTCAGAGCTGGAAAAGAGACTTAAAAGAGACAGCTATGGTTGTCATGTAATAATGTGATTCCCAGAGCTGGATCTTTGGAAAAAAAAAAAATTAAGATAGTCATGATCGTGGGTAAGCCCACAGAAGAGACTGAAGTGAGCTTTTGAGAGATCTAAGTAATGTTTATAGTAATTTAGTCATCTGTCTTTTTTTTTTTTTTTTTTGTCTGTAACATCCATAAAGATTTATTTTTGCCAGCAGATGAAATAGCCTTTCTTGCCATTTCAGAAGTACTCACCTCCATGTTAGGACTTGTCTACCTTGGGGAAATTTACTGCCTTTACTGTAGCAATAGAGCCATAGTGGTCAAATTAAAGCAGCATAGTAATGCCAGTGAATTTTCCTTATGTAGATGTGCTGTTAGTCATCATGGTAAAGGAAGCGGCACTTGTTTCTGCTGCAGTGAAACCTGGCGTTATAGCAAGAGCTGCCTCTCACAGGTCACTGTGTACAGCAGAGTCCCAGCCTTTCTCTGCTTTTGCAGAAGGATGGAGCCCCTTAGGTGACCTGACTTGCTCTCCTTCCAGCGGATCTGACACCACAGGCACTAAGCACAGACCGTGCAGCAAGCTCACTTAATCCTACCCAGTGAACACATGAGCCACAGTTTGTGTTTCAGTCTGTAAATTGTTCTTTTGTTTCGCAGGCTTTACTGAACACAGTTTTATTTCATGTGACTGTGCTATTTATGGAGGAGTAAATATTGCCGGGGGTCTATTTAAAAAGGCCAATGACCTGGATTTTTTTCCATTTGAATTATCTCCAAGAGTCAGACATGTTTAACAACTGATTTTTTCCCCTTGTTGCTGTAGACTGCAATAATTTCTAATGTCTTAGGTCAACACCATCTAAAAAGATGAAGATTTTGAGAGAAATAAAACTTCATGTACTATGAGAGTGATTAGATGATGTGCAACCTTTCCATGTTTGGAAAAGACAAATTCCATCTGAATTACCAGTTATCAACACGACATGTCTTAAACTCTGAAATCTTAGCCTTTTCATACTGTTATGGTAATTTCAGTTCATTATTCTGGTTTGCTCCTTTTATTGCTTTTTACAAAACCTACTATCAAGTGTGTTTCCACATATTCTAAATAAATAAATAAAACATGTTTTCAGAAAGGGAATATTTAAACAGTAAATGTTCTTCCTGCTGTCCTTGCAATATAAATAGCAGTATTGCTTTACTATTTAAGAGTCAGAAACTTAAACAGTGCTGGAAAAATATTGCTTTATTTTTACTTTCAAGAAAGAGCTTTGTGAAAGCAAACAGGTAGCCAAATGTCAAGAATATTAAATATGTTTGAGTATTCTTAAAAGATGAGCCTACCATATTTTTGTAATATATAACATTTTTTAGCAGCATAAAATGAGTTGATCACAATCACAGTAAGTATAATGGGCTCCAACCTGAAATTTTGCTGTAGACATACTTATCTTTACCTGGCCATGTAAAACCATAAAAAGAGTTTTTATACTGAATGACGTTCAATATATGTTCTAAAGCTTGTGAATTTTACCATGCAGTGAGAAGGTGCCCTGGCTTCAGCGTAAAGACAGCTTCAGAAGTAACAGCCCAAGGAGGTGGAAAGGGATTGGGCTCTCTAGGCCAGTCTTACTGCCAAAGCTATCACCGTACCTAACTGCATTTCTTCAAAAGCCCATCTTCACTGGGGAAGGAGCATCGTGGACAACACTTAGTGTTAGATAGTTCAACGCCCCTATGAAGTAAACGAAGAGCACATCTTTAATATTCTTTTGGCTCAAACCACAGTACACCGCAGAGTAGCCGTGCTATACGAGCTGCCTGCGCACGGCCCCACCAGTCCTGCTTAGCCCATCAGGAGAACGCCACGAAGCAGTGGCAGGCCTTTTCAGCCTGTTGATAGCTTAGCACAGACAGTTAGTTCAAGGCGTTTGGAAAAATATTGCACGTTACTAGTCAAACTAACAGAAATTCGCACTGACGTTTCTTCAAATGAAACAAAACCGCATCCTTGCCCTGTCTCTGGAAAAGATACTTTACAGGGAATAAAACCTTTTTTGAAGGTTTTCCATTCACTCTTGCCACTTATTACTTCAACATTCTCATTTTTGGTGTCCTTTTTCAAGCACTGGAGTTTACCAGTAGGTTATTGCACACTTTAGAAGACCATAGTCTGCCTTGAGTCAGAATTGTTACCGTAAAATTAACTGCTGTCAGTGACACCTACAGCCTCCTTTGAGATCAGTTGTATAAGCACAGTTTCCTTTTCCGTTGCGAGTAACATATGTTTTCAGTTCTCATTTGTATTACTAAACAAACGGTTTCAGATTCTAACTCAAACCATCTTTCAAAATGAAGTTAGCTAAAGCCTTAATTAGCCAGCACTGATCAGAACAGATTGCAATGACTCCATGTGCTACTCCAGTCTATCTCTTTGTTAAAAAGCTGCCAGCTTTTAAGGAAAAAAATTTTCAGAGACTATTTTCCATCTTAGTAGACCTCAGAATTGTCTGACAGGAAGCAGAATGATTGTAGTAATAACCAAGAACCTCTCTAATCCCTTCCTAGATTCTTTCTCACTGATTAACTGGTTTAAATGTAAGGCAGACCTTAAAGGAAAAATAAGCTAAACCATTTGGTAATGTATGCCCCCACACAGGGGTATCTCAGAATCCTCTTCCATTTTTTCCTTTGTGTAAAAACTGGTAGCCTGATTCTTCTCTACTCTAGTTTTTGGAGACTAAAACTACCAAAGTCATCAAAGTTACATTGACATAAAATGTGCTAACATATCATTAAGGACCAATTCCTCAAATGAGCCCTAAGGCCAGATTTGACAATAAAAAAAAATGTAAACATACAGACGTGCAGTTTTCTGAAATTAAAAATTCTTGTAAATATTAAATTTTCTTTAAAATGATCATTAAAGTGGGTGTCTGGAAAGTAAAGCCATCCATTTTCTTACACAACCAGTAGGCAGCAGAAGTACAAACAGATCTGGAAGTCTCAATGCTCTTCTGAGAGGACTGATATATATATATATATATCTCAGATATATGCAGATATAGGACTGAACTAAGACTATGTATATATATACCATCTTAAATACATATATTGAGTATATATGTTTATATATTCTGAAATATGTATACTTCAAACCAGCCTCCATCACTTCGAGTGCATTGGCCTGGGTTAGACATCTCGCTACCAGTGTCCATCTCCATAGCCGTTGCCTGTCTGATTGCTTCTAGTGTCCCACCACTGTATTATGTTACATGACAAATTCGTATTTAATTTTATACTGTATGTTCTATTCTGGTTATTCTGTTAAGATTAAATTGAGTTCAAGACAGTCCCTTGACTGAACAGAATGAAAGGGTCTGGAATGCTCCTTTGCACCATGCCATTTCAGCTGCTCTTCATCACAATATCTATCTGCCTAATAATTGCAGAGTTTGGTGTCAGCTCTCCCAGATCCTTGCAATCCTCAACACCAAAAATCTCTGATGGACAGATGTATTTGCTGCATCCTTCTGCAAGGTACTGAAATGGTCCATAAGGATAGCCTCTGCGAGCATGGTGTCAAGTAAAGCACTGGTTCCCAGACTTTATCTAGCTGGCACCGGTTGATGCCACCCCCTCGCTCTGTGCCCTGCAGGACTGCACACGCTGCATCCTTGCTCCCCGAGTTGCCCTCAGCATCTTTGTGCCCTGCTTCTTCTTGTCTGTGGGGCTGCTGCTGCTGCCTCTCCTCCCTTTCTTACCCAGGTGGTGGCTTGCCCTACCACCACTTCCACTGGCTGCAGCCAGGATGATTTCTGGCCCCAGATGGAAAATTCATATGAATCTGTCCTGTACCACTTCTGCACAGAGCTGGCATGAGTCCTGCCCCACACCTGTCCTGTATTACAGGCATTCATTAGTTGGGAACCTGTGCAACAAAGTCTAACACCCTGTCGGGATTTACTCTGCTTGTCCTAAAATAATAGCAATTAAAAATATATATATATATTAAATTTTCCATTGGATGCATCATGCATGTATAGGATGCATGTACACACTGCCTGCTCACTACCCCAGTGCTTGTGGAAGCTTCTTGTCTTCTGGGCAGCCACTACTGGGGGCATGTCTTCGAGCCTTAAGTACTGCACGGAAAACAATGAGGGAGCTTAGAAATTCATGAAATGGGAGAGCATTTCATGGCTGATAAAGTAATGCAATCAAGGAAAAACATAATTGGGTTTGGGTATGGATTACTTTGTAGAATTAAGACATTTCATATGCATTTCTCACAAAATAGCATCAATGCACCTGAGCTGATACTTGATAAAGTGTGTGAAAAATAAGGCAGAAAAATATCAGGTGTTCTTTCAGCATAAGCCTTGATAAAACAAGATCTCCACTGATTCCAAAATACTCAGTGCTGTTACTGATTTCAGCAGTGTGACTTCCAAAAATAGGCTTTGTTGCATAGACCTTGTTGCTTTTCCCTAGCCTAAGAATGATTACTTTGACTTTTGGATTTTTTTTTGCCTGTTAAGAAGTTTTAAGTGAGAGGAGAGTTTTTTTAAGAGCTGTTGCCGTGCCCTGAATTTTTTGCATAGTTTTTTTTTTTTTTTATTCTGTCCATGTCAACAGCTGTACTGGGCCATGTGTCAGGTGTCATGCTGTGAAATCTATGCCTGTTTTTCCACTGTGCAAACTGAAGTCTTCAGAAAAATGGGAGATATTGTTAAAAGAAATATTCCTGCTTTGTTCAATACAGGCATACTTGGCTGTTTTTCTACATCACTGTAAAGGGTAGAAGATGGAATCACTTCTTATGACAACTGCTGTTAATATTCACTGCATTTCCAAAATAACATAGACAAATTGTTATGATAGCCTTACATATTTGATTTCTGTGCTTGGAAATGACGCATTCCTACCTCCAAATATACATTCTAGATTGTGAATTTTCTGTCTTCAGCAATTTTTACCATCGAGGTTTCAGAGAATGTATCAGTTCTTGACTCTTTATTTAAAGTGTCTTCACTGTAGTCCCATGTTGAATGTACTGCTGTCTACAAAAGTAATTACTAAACACTACAAAACTGTATTGTCATTTAAATGTCTTTAGTGTTTGTTTGTCCAATAGGACAGTGAGGATTTCAAACTCTGAGATGTGTTTCTGCAGCTTTATTATTACCATTGACTACCTTTTCTGTAGGAGAAAAAAGAAGGGTGAAACTTCAAAGTCATTGTTACCAAAGTCTTAAATATCTGTGTTGATTGACTGGGCTGGTCAGCTGCTGTTTATGAGACTAAAGTAGGCTCAAAAATGAGTCCTGCAATTTATCTTAGAAAAAAACTAAAACATCCCTTTTAAACAGTATTTAAATTCTATTTGATCCTACATATATGTGGTGGCCAATATGTTCTACACACATCTTATGAATTTTGGACAAAGTTATTATGAATATATAGTATTTTTAACGTGCAACAGACCATTTGCTGACTGGGTCTATGCCACATACTTGTCAGAGTGATGAAGAGTAATTAACTTTAATGACTGTACCAGATAACGTGGAAAGTTCTCAAACAGGAAGAAGGAACAGAAATGAAAAAAGAATGGCAGTTTAAAAAGGACTCGGAGAGAACGAAGAGGAAGATTTATGAAGTCTTTCAAAAGTTTTGAATAGGAAAGGCAGTTTTTTGAAGCAGGAGAAAAGAGATGTGATTCAACTGTGAGACCCCACGATGTTAAAGAAAGCCACCTTGATTTTGAGGAGAAGCAGTGAGATGCCAAAAGAAGACTGTAGGTATGCTAGAGGATGTCTGCCGTACTGCCAAATAGTACTGCAAAGTGATGTGGAAACCGAGGCTTGGAAAATATGGTTGAAGCTTATTATTCTGTGCACAATTGTATATTTCTTTTCTGAGCTTAGTGCAGAGTCGCTTGTTTTAGAGTTCAGTACAAAGTCTGCATGGTCATGACCTCTGCCTTGCACAGCCGCCCAGAGGCTTGCACGCAGCCTGATCCTACCCAGCTGCAGGCACCTAAATTGGAGGCCTGCTAACCTAGGCTCTCTCTGGAGGCCGCGGAGCAAGATGGGCCCTCTTTAGTGGAAAGTCACATCTTAGGTGGACTGAATTGCTCTCTGGAGGCTGTCTGCCATGACCATCATCCAGTGTAGGTGCTGGGTGTGATCTGCCCAGGCCTTTGACTCCTGAAGGCCACAGCACCTACAAAGCTGGAGCTGTAGAAAAGGATTCGTGATGATCACTGGCAACTGTGACTATAACTGTACAAGTCAACGGTGCTGGGTCTCTTCCCAGGGACTGGGACTCTACCATCTCTATCACTGTTCAGCTGGAACAGCGCCTTGCCCAGGCTGACCTTCCCAAACCCCCAGCACGCAGTGTACAAGTAGTGCCTTGGTTTTGAGGGTAAGGGAGTTTTCTAGCCCAAATGCAGGTTCTTCCAAGCAGGTTAGCCTCAATGCCAAGATCTGGTTTCAGAAGAGTTTAATTTATCGGTATTGAAATGTACTTAATCTATGAAACACTTGGAAATCAGTTCAGACTTACTTGCATTATGGGCTTGCACAACTTACAGTTACTTCCCGTCCAGGTCACTCTGCTAGTAGCAAGCTGCAAAACCTGTATGTGTTTTGCTTCAGTTTGTCCAACTGTTTTTCCTTTAGGAAGGAACCCTTCCCAGGCACTGCCTTTTGCTTGTCATGCCTTAGAAATCGGGAATTACCACAGCCCAGCCACTTTATGGTTTTGGTGAGTAGCACTGTGGGGCTGAAGATACTTGGAAGTTTGTGCAGATCATGAGAGGAGAGTGTCAGCAGCACTTGGAGGAGTGGGGTGACTGAGTTAACTCTAATATTAGAATGTTCTGTTCACCTGGGTGATAATAAGCACATTATTTAAAGTATTTTACTTTTGCTAGATAATTCAAAGTGGAACTAGTTTTAATTAATTTATTTATTTTCCCTGATGTTCTTTTATTACCATCCTATTTTCTAATAATTGTTTTGAGCCAATTTCTTAGCTCCACTACATAAATGAGTTCATCACCTCCACTGAAGATATACCGATTTACATTAGTTGAAAATATGGCATTTTTTTCAGTCTTTTCTTAATAAGTTTTCTTTTTTTTTTTTTTCTGCTCCCCCTCCGTATTTATTGTATGACATTTGCTGTTTCCACTGACCTCTTTTAACTACAAACAATCTGTCACTGTAGGAATTGTAATGCTATGTGATTTAATGTTGCTGTTAACTCTGCAGACCAGAGTTGAAATTCTTTGTGTTACTTTCATAGATTGTATTGTGCTGAGTGTCTTTAATCACATTGCAAAGTGCTATCATGTTGCTGTGTCTAAGCACTAATTAGGCCTTCAGAGGAGTAAGTAATTTTAGTAAGTTTAGGTAAATTTTAATAACTTGGTAAGAAAAGGGATCTTTTACGGACCGGATAACGAAACAGTAGGGACTATTTTCCAAAGCAGAAGCATATGCAATTAAAAAGGTTTGATCGCTCTTTGGTAAAGGTTTGTGGTATGTGAAGGAAGGGCACAAAAAAACAGAGAAACTGAGATAGGGCAGTCAGAAAGTGATGGCCACAGCCAAAGAAATACCAGTAGTCTGGCAATGTTAAAAATAATAAAATAAAAGATAACTTTTGGGTAGAATGCTGCCTGCAAAGGTGATTAGATTTGTGAGCAAAACCTCTCTCTCCTGCTGCTTGATTCCTTTTGCATTCAAAGACATATGATTTTTTTTCCATCTTTATAAATGAACACAACTGAACAAAGTAATATTGGCCTCAATTTCTTCTTCTACAGAAAACAAATCTTACATTCCCAATTCTAGTTAGTAAATGGTTAAAATAATCAGAGTGCTATTCTCACAGTTGCTATCCAGATTCTGAAACTTTCCATTTCACTTCCTCCTGAACCAATCTGACAAGAATTGGCAATTCTGTGCTTTCCCGAGAGCACAGACCACATCCTCTAGTGGTTGTTATCATAAGGTGTGCTGCTTTCCCGATGATTAGGGTGGTTCTATGCAGAAGATGCTGGTGAGGATGGGGAAAGTGAGGAAATACGCATTTTTATGATGCTTTCAAAGATAGAAGATGGCATTGCAAACTAATGCTAGTATGTTCACCCGACTTCTCTTACTGCTTCTGTCAGGAATAACAGCTTCCTAAGATGCTTGTTCTTCTTCACAAAGAGAAAACAGCAGAAAACTGCTGTGGTCTCCTCACTGCAACCCGTGTGCAGATTTGCATGACATTTGAAAGAGCTTTTATCTTTAAGACCCTAGCCCTTCTGTCAGATGTGGTTAAAATTGGCCAACAGACTCAGGATTTGTTGTAGGGGTATATCTAACGGACGTACCAACAGACGGTGTGATTGTGTAAGTCCCATTTCCTTGAGAACACAGGCAAATATATAGCTAGCATCAGTTTTGGGGGGGAGTAATAATTTGACCTCCATTTTATCTACCAGCACATTGGTCAGCGTGAGGCTGGACATGGCAGCCAGGGAGACCTTGAGGGATGCAGTGCTGGGCATAGCTGGCCATCGCTGCCCTGATCAGCCCCACAGGATCCTAGACCTTCAACCCCATCCTCCTGTACGCTCAGCCCTGGCCCAAACTACATCTCACCCATGCCCAGCCCTAGCCACCATGACTGCCCTGGAGCTCCATGGGACCATTAGGAATCTTCTGTTAGGAAGATATATATGCTGGATACCCCAAATATCCTGTTTTTTGGAGTTACTTTATTTTCATTATACGTTGTTTCCAAATGTACTGTAAGACTAGCAGTATTTGGTGAAGTTTCTAAATTACATAGTTCCACAACTATGAAAGAATCATTATCATTTTCCAAACTTGCCATATGGATCTTGGATGCTTGAATTTGGCTTTATGCATGACAGAAAACCTCAATTCCGTAGTACATGGAGCCGGTCTACGTGCCCCATTGAAACATTTTCAAGTCTAATCAGCCTTGACTGCATAGTATTGCACAGCTACCTATTCAAAATTACATGCAACCACTTATTCATAATTATCAATTTATCTTGGAGTGATGTTTTTGTTAAGTCAGTGTGGATTTCTAGCGTGGAACTTTAAATCTTTTAGAAAAGCTGTTATATATGTGGTAATTCTGATGTTAAAATCCACTCTTTCTTTCTTTTTCCTGGTTTATTTTTATGGCCAGTAAGAAGACACAGCTTTCACCGTCTGCTGCAACCAGTGACATTCAGGACCAAACACAGGCAGTAGCAGGACTCTCACAGTCTTGTACCAGGAGCAAGAAGTCAGAATCTCATGAAATATTTTTAAGGAAGGAAAATTGCAAGGTAATTAACTTTTAAATTTCTGCTGTCTTATCTGGACAGCACAGAAAGAAGAACTGATAGCTCAGGGAAACTGTCTGCTTGAATATATATCCATGCCAATCAGCAGGAGCTTGCATCACATCTCTTTTGAAAAGAGAAGGCACTGGTATCTTCACAGAGAACCATCACCTGCTGTGAAATGCTGGGATGGGCAGAAATGGGATTTTAGAAATGGGAACTGGATTGTATTTTTAGCTGTTAGGTCAGTTTGTTCAAAGTCCAGAAAATTTAAATACAGATAGAAACTCACTATGATTCATAGTGCGTGGCCAGCATTAGTTCCTCGTGTTCTAACAGGGAACTGCAGTGTTTAACATTAGATCCACATTTACAGGAGAAGAACAAAGCAGCTGGACAATGGTGCTGTTGCGGAGTTTCCACTGAATACTGCTGCCCTTATTTGAGTATTTTGTGGACGGGAAGAGTGGTGCGAGCTCTTGTATGTTTTTTGCCTGCTTTTTTGATTGCTTATGTTATTACCTTGTACTATTTTCTTTCTGCTTTTGCAGTGGCCCATTTTTCTTTGTCATTTATTTTGTTTTATGATACATCTCCTTTTGGAAAGCAGTTGACCTTGATTTTTGTCATCCCAGAGTGTTGCTTCAGCAGCTGAAAAGAAGTGTGAATTTGAAAACCTCATGGCTACAAGCAGGTTTTAAACACATAAAATAAAATCCTTGGGCTGCGCTCACTGGCTTAGTACGCAAAAACTGTGCAGGAAAGAAACAGATGTGAGTCCAGGACCCAAAAGAAATATAGACAAACATTGTGCTCCTACCCATAGTGGTGAAAACACTCCATCATGTTGAATACTGATATTTTCTCATTATTGATAGCAGTCTGCAGAGAGCACTCCTAATTGAGTGCTCATTTGTATGTTGGTTCAGTTAGGAAAATTTAGGATCCAGATTGGCCCCCTTTAAAGACCTAGCATATTTGCTTTTCATGAAGCTTGTATCTGGCCATGGGGTTCTGAGATGATAACTCATCTGAGCCTATGAAGGATCATTTGTCTGGGACAATTTCTCTACAAAGGCTTGAGAGACTGCACTTCTACACCATGCATACAACTTCTGCATGTGGTTAATTTTATGTATATTCCAAGATAGCTCCAGGCCCATCACCCTGGGTATTGGATAAGCCCACAGAAATACAGTAACTGCTCCAAAGGAGATATATATTAGACCCCAATGCTCATGTGAATTAACACATATGACTGCCTGGATACATACAAACTAATCTTGCACACATCACTGAGGTGCCTGAATTAGGGATCTATGCTCCCTCTACAGTCATCAGAGAGAGGCAGTTCATCGGTGGGCTGAAGTCACATTCTTGAAGGGCCTGACTCTCAGTGAGCAGGGAAGGATTAGGCACCAGTGCTTAAGAGGCTCAATTAAATTTTTGGAGTCAGATGGAGTTAAAATTTCCACCAGTGAGAGATACAGTAAACAGGGAGGGAGGTGAATGTGTCACCTTGGATGAAAGGCTATTGTGCTTGCACTGAGCAGGTTGTTATGCACAGTCATGCTAATGGCAACCAGGAATTTCGCAGGAATTTCACATGGAAATCTATGTGAAAAGCAATATAGGTAGGACAAATGGGGACAGGATTGTGTAAGAGGCCTCCTGTAGTCATGGCCTAAGCAAATGGGTCAGATGACTGGAAAAGCCTCCAGTTTTGAGTATGTCATGCCTGTTTTGAATTACTGGAGCATCCAAAATGTTTGCAAATCCCTTGCTAGTGTCTTAACTCAAAATAGCACACTCAATAATTTCCAAAATTGTAGGTAGACCATATATTTTGGTTATGATTTTGGTACAATTTGTTCTACCCAAATTTGAAATGCTGCTATTTTCAATAAACTCTTGAGAACTAATGAGTGATATATAAGAGCAAAGCAACTAATTCATAGATTTGGAAGTTATCTTCTGCTGTTCAGGTTTGTTATTGTTGTTGGTTTTTTTTTTTTTTTTAAGTTTGTTTATGGTTTTTGTTTTTTTTTTTTTTTTTTTTGTCTTGCTGACTATTTCCTCTTTTACTCTGGGCTTCTCTACTGTGGATGTTGAAGTCCACTGTGGCTGAGTAATTTATGGGGTCCAAGGGCTTTAGACAGGGGATCTTCACTGACTGAACTTTCCAGAAGCTCAGGCTCTTTGGGTCATTCACTGGACCAGCCCTTATGAATAATGTAGGCTATCTCCATTTTTGTATTCCATAATCTGAAACTCTGAATAATGTTCCCTGGGTCTCATTTCTGAGCTTAGTTGTTGTATTCTGGTAACTGGGGACTACAATGGAATTCTGTTGGAGATTCAAATTACAGTCAAATGCAGTAGTTTTAATATCTACCTTAACATTTTATCTCTTGAACTCCTAAATCCAGACGGCAATTTGTCAAGGTGTGGTAAATCATAGAATCATAGAATCATAGAATCATAGAACGGCATAGGTTGAAAAGGACCTTAAAGATCATCTAGTTTCAACCCCCCTGCTCTGGGCAGGGTCGCCAACTACTAGAGCAGGCTGCCCAGCGCCACATCCAGCCTGGCCTTGAATGCCTCCAGGGACGGGGCATCCACAACCTCTCTGGGCAACCTGTTCCAGTGCCTCACCACCCTCTGAGTGAAAAACTTCCTCCTAATATCCAACCTGAATCTCCCCTGTCTTAGTTTGTAACCATTTCCCCTTGTCCTATCACTATCAACATGTGTGAACACGCGTTCCCCCTCCTGTTTATACGCTCCCTTCAGGTACTGGAAGGCCGCAATGAGGTCTCCCCGGAGCCTTCTCTTCTCCAAGCTAAACAAGCCCAGTTCCCTCAACCTTTCTTCATAGGAGAGGTGCTCCAGCCCTCTGATCATCTTAGTGGCCCTCCTCTGCACCCGTTCCAAGAGCTCCACATCCTTCTTGTGCTGGGGGCCCCAGGCCTGCACGCAAAAAAAATCATTTCTATCATTTATTTACTAGTGTGATGAATTTCTGTGCGTACATCCAAGATAAGGCTTCCCTCTAGAATGCCATGTTGTGTTAGATTTCCCCTGTTGAGGGATGAGCACAAACCCTATGTAGCACTTATGTTCTTAGACCCTCAAAATTAGGTTTCTTTGTAGTTTGAGGGAAATATAGCATTTGCAAAGAGTGGTGGATTTGGTTCTTAAGTCCTTGAGTTCCATTTATACTTGCAAAGAAAAGCAGGGTGGCGTCAGCAGTGGCTGGTAGAAATCAGCATATTCTGTAAAAGGTGCTGAAAACTTGGCTCTTCTATACTTCTGAAGATAATCTGAGATTACTACGGGGTTAAGCAATAATGTAATTTCCAATGTATTGTCTTTTGAGCAAGCCCTACCAGGCTTGAAATTACTATGCTGAAGCCTGTCTGCACACGGTGAAGTCTGTCTGTTGTAGATAGCTTCATATCTGAGAAGGCCAGCCAGTGATCCGCGATCCCAGCCCCTCTCCTACGTAGGTAGCAGAGTACCTGTTGACTGAGCCTTATTATCAGTCTTGTCCTTTACTGGTTTTTGGCTGGCTCCTGAGCAGATCACCAGCCTCAGCCATTTTGTTGATGTCTTTTCCAGATTCGTAGAGTCATACCGTTAGGATAAAAAAAAATATTTCAATGATTCAAATTGTGCTATTTTGGTTTACAGCTAAGAGAAAATATTTGGTGTTCTTTAGCATGTCATATGTTTTCACTGTGAAACCATTTACCTCATCTGAGAGGCTGTCTGTTATCAGGATCTTATTGGCTACAGATATTTTGGGCTCTTTCCCATAATTAACAAGAATTCTGTGTTTTGGATACTTTTAGTGGCTTGCTTCTGGTTACAAGACAGTTAAATTCATATCTCAGCAGGTACCTCCATCAATATGTATTAAGAATATCTGATTTCATGGTCATTTTGGAAGACTACTTAATAACTTTCTCCAGTATCATCTATGAAATGTCCAGCTCAAGTTCTGGCAACATCCATAGCTCAGTTTAGCAAAGACCTCTGTATGTAATTCTGTATTACTAAAATACTCAATGAATTGGGCATTTCATCTGGACCACCTTCAAACAGTACGTTCACTCATGAACAAAACCAGGATTCTCTTAGTTTGTGGTTTCTTCTAATTCACATCCTATTTACTCTTTAAAGCTCAGCCTTCCTTGCAGCAAGGAAATTTTGTTCTAAAATCAGTCCTGATCTGTTTGGCCATTATGATAAAGGACAACCCAAACCACTGGTGGTCTGCGGCTGGGAGAACAAGAAGGGCCCATAAATAGAGGGCCACATGGTGCCCACAGATGAGGAAGGTGCAGTGCTGAACCATCCCCTAGCCGTGCACTGTTCTTTAAGACATGGTATGCGTGTAAATATCACAAAGTGCAGTTTTCTCTGTAAATGGCCCTAGCAAGACACTGTCACAAGGCCCATTCACTGCAGACTTTTCTCTCTTTATGTACGATAAAAAGAAAAGGTAGAATTGCTGAAAGAGTCTTTCGCTCTGTGACTTGCTAATTTAGGTTTCCAGACATCTCTGAGTTAGGAAATGAGTCAGATGGTTATTATTTACTCATCTGCTCTGCAGTTTCTGTTGTTTAATCATTTCAGCTGTAGCTAGGAGTGTTACCTTCTTCAAAACAGAGACTTGAAAGATGAGCGACTAATGTCAGTCTTTGCTACCCTGATTACAAAACGCCGGTTCTTACCAGGCTGGCAGCCTTATCATGCCTCAGATGATGTGCTTCCCTGCAGAGGTTAGATGGGATCCCCCCGAGTATTTAGTCTGTAAGGAGAGTTAGCAGAGATGCGGTTTGTAATACGGGGATGTTTAGTGGCAAGGCCATAGCCCAAGGGCTCGCGCACTTGGACCCTGAGCCCCGCGAGCTTCTGTGCTCACAGGGCTCAGGAGGAGTCAGGGCTGTGCCACAGAAGTGCTCCAGAACTGCCATCGCACCTCCCAAGGGTTAGGCAGCCCTGCTGTAACACATCATACCCCATGATTTGTCTCTTCCTAAAGAAAAAGGAAAAAAATCCTCTTTTCTGGTCCTTTAATGGTCTCTACTTTTGACGAGCAACCTCTCCCACTGCATGAGATCCCTTGCAGCCTGGTCCGGCTGACAGAAAAAATGGACAGAGTGTCACAACAGCAGCTGTCTGTGAAATGTTTTCTACGCTGGAGTACGTCTGTGGCAGTCATTGCTGTGCTATCTGAGTGCCTTACACGACCATTGCCACAAGCTCTACCTGCTTGTGCTTGCCGAGATGTGGGTGCAGAGACTGTGGTACGTTTCGGGGCTGTCTGAAGTTTGAAGTGATTTGCTTGTGTCATCTTCCATCTTAAAGCAGCAGCCTAATAGCTCAGTGTCTCATTTACTTTTGTTATCAAAGCAGCATGGCAGAGGTATAGGCTTTTCTACAGAGATTCCACATTCACCCACAACTCATAGTGCTGTAATTTTTCCTTTGATAACTGAGAGTGCTATTGGTGCCTTGCTTGTTTGCTGTCTCTATCATTGTCACATAACTGTACCAGATGGCACTTATCGTTGGACTACTGCCCTTCCTATTTGTGCTTTTTTTCCAGGTAACCATCACACTTTCTCACTGCACATCCTTGTATGATTTATTTTCTACCTTTTTTATAGCAGCAGCTAGTGGTTCCAGTGAAATATAGGAGCTGTGGTTTGCATCCAGCATGCAAATCCATGAAAAGAAATTGTCCCTGCCCTAGTTAAACAGCTTACAGTGTTAAAAAAAAAAAAAAAAAAAGAGCAGCTGATGGGAGAAAGTTAAGCCATTTCTGATGCTCCTAGCACCTAGCGTCCCTCTCAGGACTGCTGGCAGGATGAAGATGCTACGTGGGTGTAAATGCTAGTTCCAGACAGGCTGGGAGGAAGGGGGAAAAGTACGTTCGTCAGCCAGCCAAAGAGTTTCTCTTTGCTGCAAAATGTACACAGACTGTAACCCGAGTATCACACCATCATTAAGTCCTATCCACTTACCTACTTCATTAGTTCAGGGATTGTGGTGCTTTTAATCTTTGTGATCTGGGTCACCGCAGGATTCGGGCTAATGTCTGAATCAACGTGGTGCTCCAGCTTCCTACTTCCACCACTGTGTGTTTTGCAGCCTGTCTGTCCTCACTCAAGCTGAGTAAACATGAAGGAAGGCAGATTCCGAAGCTTGGCTTTTTTCCTTGAATAATCACGTCAGCTAGGGTCTTTCCTTGTTTTGTTGTTAGCTTGTTTATATGACCAGCACCCAGTAATCAGGGATCAAAACCCCGCTGTACTCAATGCTGGCCAGCCCTTTACTTCCCCAGCTTGCTGAGATGCAAGCTTGGACTGTTTTGGGCAAAACCAAGTTTTCTGGGTGGGATGTTCCCTGAGCAATGTTTCGAAGCAGCCTAGTACCTACCCCACATGCAGAGAGGACTTCACTGGAGGGCAGGCATTTCTCCAGCACCCTTCTCAATGCTTCCTCTCTGAAAAACCAACTGCTTCTACAGCCAGCACAGCTGGCAGAGAAATAATCCTCAGGTTTACCAGCCCAAAGTGTTGCACCCTGGTCGGTGAGACTGCAGTGACAAAACCAGATGGTTCTTCGTACTCATTGTTAAAGGGCGAGCCTGGGCCCTCAGACCCCTCTTCAAACCACCGGTGCTGAGCATGGCATGACAACATGTACGCAGAGGTGGCAGCAGCCTTCTCTTCAGATGGAGGATTCTGCCCCTTGTTGCCTCCAGCTCGTGCTTGCCTGTGAGCAGGCGCTGTTCACGTGCGTATGGGGCTGAGGATGCCGGCTGCCTTCGGGAAGTGTGGAGGAGCTCTTCCAGCAGCCATCTCCTGGGGTCAGGAGTGACCATGTCGCTGCCACCAGGAAGCAGTAGGGAAGACAGATGTACAGACATAGGCGCCTCATCCAGTTTCGTGGGGTGGCTGTAGATTTCAAATTGAAATGTCTGATAAATATAAATGTGTGAGAGCCTCAGAGGGAATTTGTGTGGGGAAAAATAAAGTCATGCTTAGGGAGACCTCTTTGCAATGGAAAATAGGCTGGTGAGGCAGTCTGATGGTAAGACCAAAATTATACCTCTCCCAAATTGTATTCATTCCCTGTCTTCCTGTATGAAAATACAGGAATAAGCAGGTAACAGTATTGCTTAACACCCACCTGTCCTGCCGGAATAACTGGGCTTGTGTTGGCCACCTGCTGCAGCTGTTTTGTTAACCCATCTGATAGGAAAGAAGAGGAAGTGCGTGTTGGAAGGAAAACTGGAATGTAAATTACCACACCAGTCGGTGTGATCTGAAAGTGTTGTGAGAGGACTGGGAGGAGTCCAGTCTGGAGCCAGACCTGTGCAGAGGTTCGGGAGCTGTGGAAGTAAGTGCACAGAGAAGTACAGCAGGGAAGGAAAAGGAGGGTTGTGATAAAGATAGCTCCAAAGTAAAATCGTGGGAGAAATGGTAGGGAGAAAAGTAAGCACATTCATATAAATGTGACTTTGGTTGGCATTTACGCCTAGTTGATACTGAGGTTTTATTATGTAGAATATGATTTTACTGGTGATATATACATTGCCACTAAAAACTGCACTCTGCATACAGAGCTGCAAAATTTTTTATGCCAGTATACCCTGCTTTGCTTTGTGTAACTGGACTAAACCATAGCAGTATAACTGCTCCGATGCCAGAAAGGCTTGCTGCTCTGCACTAGCATAATTAAAGCAGCAGAACTTAGAAGCATAGATGAATCCTTGAAGACCTGGGGATCTTGTTTGGAGTCAATGGAGCTTCTGCTGTTGTTTGTTTTGCATTGCTTTTTAAAAATATTTTTTCTCTTTTAGTTTCTGCACAGAAACACTTCCTTGTTGCCATATAATCCTTCTCAGAGTACTGTGTGTGTGCGCTTAACAGTGTATGCTGGTCTGTTTCCCAAAGGTTTCTTTTCAATGTGCAGGGCTGCTGAAGCTTTGAAGAGAAATCTTGGATCACTTTTTTAATGAGGTGTGGAAAGCGAACTGTGGGAATAAGTGGACTTGGCTGGACTGTAGCTTGCCTAGGTCCCTCGGGAGCTTTGAGTGTCCAAGAGATGCAAGAGTTTGATGTTAAGAATATCCCAGAAACATTAAGTTCCTGAAGGAAATACTAATCATCTTCACATGCATCCTAAATCCTCGCAGCTCCTGAGATTTCAAGCATTTACACTGTATTACTTACTTCAAAGGAAATATGCCTGAAAGCAGTAGCTGGATGATTCACAGTAAAGTCCATAAATATTACAAGGCAGTAAAAATATGTTCTAAAACAATTAATAACATTAACATTAATAACATGTCTGAAATACTGTAACTTCAGCAAAATGTCTGGGGAAGGAGTCTGACCTCCCTCGTCTCTCGAGCAAGGCAGAAGCACAGTCCTAAGTGCCAGGGAAAAGAATAACCGGGAATCGTCATGCCTCAGCCCTTGGGAAAGATAAGCTAGATCCAGAAAGTATGAGAGGCATTTCTGCACACGTCAGTGCAGAGAGGGGACATACTTTTCTCCGAAGCGCTTGAAATACTTCATCTGCTTAGGAGGAGTTATAGCAGCAGTAATCAATGAGATATTAGCTAAGAAACTTGTGAAAGTAACGGGGCGGATTTTATATTGAGCACAAAAACCTTTGGGGCTCATACATGTATGTGCAAATCTCTCTCTTTGCCGAGAGCACAAAATGGCTTTGTTCTGTGGCCCAAACACTGCTAAAAGCAAAGGGACCCTCTCTTTGCTGACGCGAGAAGGATCCAGCTTCCCTTAGCAGCCTCTGAGCGCTGCTGGGAGGCGTGCTGCGGCTTTGCACGCTCACTGCGTGCTGAGTGTGCAGCCGGATGCCTGCGAAGCGCCAGTGACCACAGACTCACTTCAATGTATGCTGCAGCATTCCTTCGGGAGGAGAGGCTCCTAGCAGGTCTGTTCACAATGGAAGTGTAAGCATGCAAGCTTTATTACCTGCCACTGCCAGCTCACCAGGAAAGTATGCCATTCCTGCACCGACGGATATCTAGCTGCTGCTGTTTAATTATCATGTGTCTGCACTGCCAGAAGCGCTGGCCCGCTCCGTCCTTTGGCTTTTCACTGCTGTACACAAAGCAGGAGCCTCCTGCTCCTCTGAACTACTGCTGGGTGTTGTTACAGCCACTGCAGAAAGAGAAATGCAGAGCAGCAAAGACTTTGGCTCTCTGCTTATGAGGAAAGTTTTGGAGGAACTGATTTTGGTGCTTGTCTGTGATTTACAAAGTCTGTGCCTGAAATTTTTATGACATTTGAGGTCTCATCATTCTCAAAAAAAAAAAAAAAACCAAACGTAAAGCATTTCTGCAAGCACAGTCCATTGTAATAGTTTAAATGTAGGGGCTTTCGCTGCCCCTTCTCATGCTTGCAAACGAGTGCTGTCAGCTCAGAGGCAGACCTGCGGTGTTGCCATTTAAGTGCTGTGCAGAAGTATGGTTATACAAATGCAGTTACAGGCAAAAAAAAAAAAAAANCTGGAAAAAAAAAAAAAAAAAAAAAAAAAAAAAAAGCAAAAGAAAGCTGAGGGATTAAGAAGGGAAAAAGAGCACAAAACCCAGCCAAACCAAAGCCACAGGAAATGGAGTCTGAATGTAAGCGCAGGAGCTAGACAGAAAGGGATTTGGCAGGAGAGAAATTTGTTGCAAGGACTTCAGTGAGAAATATAAGGCCCAGTCCTATGAAAGACATACTGGTGATGAGTCTTTATCCCCACAAATAAACCCATCTGCATGGCAATACAATAGCTTGTTATGTCTAGGATCTGAGGAAACACTGCCTGATAAAAGGGTTAGCAGCGCTGAAAAAAGGAATGAAATGTAGGAGCAGTGCAGCACGTGGGGAGGAGGGCTGGCTTGCTGTCAGCTTCTTGGGCTGGTGCAGTCTCACCTACACAGAGACAGGCAGCGAATGCTCCTTCGCAAATGGGTAGGGAGTTTGTTTGCAAAACAGCGACTCTGCTTCTGACAAAAAGAGGTACGCTTCACATATGCTTATTTGCCAGCTCTTCTGTTTCAGGCAGGATACTCCTCGTTACTCTGGATTCTGGATTCCTTCCCAGCCTCCTGTAGATTTTGGAAAGTCTCCCATTCAGCTGCCATGGCTTTGAACTTAAAATGGGAACAGGCGCAGCACACCCAGGGCTGGGGGTGGCTGGCAGTCCTCCCTCCTTCCCTTCCCTCCCCAGTGCGACCACCGCGAAGCTGTCCTAGAGCCCTGAGAGCTTGTGGAGAGGCCGTAGGGAAATGTGTTCCAGTACTGCAGGAAAACGTCCCGCATCAACAGGTGACGTCAGGATTTCTCTGTAAAAAATCCACAAATTGCTTCCCCTCCAAGGAATGGACATGCCAGTGGAGAAGATGCCACCTGTGCATCAGCTCCCCTCTGATTATAAATGTGTCTTGAATCAGGAGAAAAAACAAAATCTGCAAACTACTCAGCTGATAAGCACAAGCAATTAATTTAGCTGTGGCATACGGCAGGTAAACCTCACTCATATCGGCGTGAGTTGTGTGCAGCTCAGTCTGGCTCATAAAACAAACAGCTTTGGGCAGCTTCTCAGCAAAGCCCCATCCTGCTTCATCCCACTTGGAAGCATAGTCATGGCCCTTATATGTGACATATTTATTTGTCGATAGGTGTGATGTTTGCATATAGGGTCTGAACTAAAAAGACGAAAAGATACCCCGAGATACTGTCAGTATAGCCCTTGATAACCTTGATACACCTAGTGCTGTGTTTACCTGTCATAACGCGTTTCAGAAGATCTCCTTGTTGGCCTAAGGAGCAGAAAGCTGTTGGTGTGCTACAGCATGACAACCCACTTTCTTCACTTCCTTCCTTGCACTGTTGTGTAAAGCTGTGGTCACCAGCAGAGAAGAAAAACATAATGGATATTTTTTTGTCCTTCTTTTAAAAGGCTTCATCAGGCTTGTTCCTTGAGGCAGCAGAATTGTGCTTTGGTTACACTGCCTCTGCGCTCTCGGTGGTCAGCACACCGTGCAAAGCACTGCGCCTCAGGAGAGGAGGTATAGCCAGTCCCATCCTACCCCTCTTGGTTTTCCCTGGGATGGAGATTACAAAAGCAGATTTCAGTAGTGATGGAAAGAGCATCACATCGGCTTGCATGGGGATTTCTCGCAGCTTCAAATGTGCCTGCACTGTAACAAAAGGCATCACACAGGAAACTCAGACGTCATGGGGCTGAGCTCTGCATTGTTGGTGGGTTCGTGGGTTTTGAAATATCCAAGATAAGAGCTTTGTTCCTTTACAGAATGCATGGGGGAGACAGAAACATCCCAGTGTCCAAAAGAGGCAATTTAAGAATAGTTACTTTTACAACATTAACACTTTTTTTTCTTTTTTCACCATTGTATTTGAGAAATAAATTCTTTCAATTTGCTTAAAAGCCAGCTTGTTTCTCCTGGGCAGCAAAATGCCTTGTTACTAAAATGCTGGACTGTGCGCAGAGATAACAGGCTAATTTACTGACAGGAGGCACTGATATTTAAAAATTGATCTTTAAGAATGTAATCAAGTTAACTGACACAAAAATAGCATAAGAAATATGCTCTAACCTGTCTTTTCCTTCAGTAATGTGGAAAAAAGGAGTAGATATGCGACTTCTTTTGACATGTTTGTTTGTCTTCCTTGATAACACCCAGTGGATCTTGTCTGAAAATCCGAGAGAGGGAAGTGTGTTGTGTAACTTGGCCAGTCCTGATGCTTTGTCCTCCCTGTATCTCCCATCAGTTCATACGTGTCCCTGAAAGCACACATGCTCACGGCCAGATGACGCACCGCCGAGCTGACAAACACGCAGCTATCCAGGAGCTCTGTGGAGCCGTCTCTTATTGTACATCTTGAGGATGCATCTTGCGCCACATCCCGTAGGCAATGTGCAGGTACTTGTTCCACCTCACCCTCCAGAGAGGGTGATACTGACATAGTACAGAGATGCTAAAGCAACTCAGGAGCAGAATATTGAACTCAAGAAAGCAATCAAATTCAGCAGATTTTTCTGGGATTTTTTTTTTCTTCTTGGATCTCTGCTGCTGGTCACTTGCATTTGTTTAGGTATACCCCATCCAGGAGGAGAAAAAAATCCCCACTGAAGAGGCTTCTGGGAGAGGACAGCAGACAAGATAACTGTGAGCAGTCATTGGCAGAAGTTGCAATGTAGCACTCCAGCTTGCTGGTATTTAACTTTCAATCACATGCATGGGTCGAGTCCGGCTGATTGTAAGGGTATCTTTCTGTCGCACCACACTGGGACTTGTCTGAGTCAGCAGCATTGATTATGCTTCACACAAATGCAGTCATGTCCCCCAGCATGCCACGAGGGAGGGGAAGCAGAGGATGCCACGTGAATATTTCCGTGCCATTACCGAAGAGGAGGGCCGAGCTGCTGCCTGCGGACAGACGTGTCAGCCGTGCCCTTTGCTCCTGCAGCGGCCTGCCCAGGAGGCAGCCGGCATGCTGCAGGCCGCAGGCCTGGCCCCCTCTCCAGACGGGACACCGCTCTGCTGGGCCACAGAAACACCGGTGGCCACGCTTCCTGGCTAGCAACCTGCTTCACCAGGCAGGGCGATGCTCCCTCGGGAGCAGAGCAGCATCCCTGTTTCTCCATTTCCCTTTTGGGAGCCCTTCGCCTCCTCCTCCCCTCCTGCTTCTCCCTGCAGCCTCCCCTGCTGCCTGCTCACTGACGCCTCACACCAGCGGCTCCCCATGGGGGCTTTGACTTCAAAACAAGCCTTAGTCGCGTGAGGGGGTTGAATAGTTGCATCGGGAAAGCTGCGTAATGAAGGACTTTCTAAGGCATGCATTATACCCGTTTCAAACTACAAAGCAATTGAAAGATCAGTGGTCAGAGATTTATGAAATGATTTACTGTGTTGGTGACCACGGAGATACTTCTTGCCAATGCAGTATTTTTTTTCTGTCACAGGGAGAACAGTTGTTTTTATCCAGGGCCAAAACCTGAAGCCATTATTCATTTTATTACTTAGGCAAAATTCTCATTAAAGACTTAAGGGATTGGCTCAAGGCTCAATATTTCAAAGGAGACTGTATTTACAACAGAAAATAGAAACAAAATCTCTGCGAACATCTCAGCATCTCTTTAAACTCCTTCTACAAACATTAAGTCCACTGTGATGCAAAGAGGGAAAGTTAGTTCAGCCACAATTCCCACACTTCTTGCGTGCCAAGAGATGGGTCCATGGACTTCTCCTGAAGATAACGTTGTTTGTGCTCTACTGAGGTGGCCTTAGCACCTCCCGTCCTGCCTCTGCCACCGGGGTGAGCCCTGGTGGCCTCCGTGACAAGCTGCTCTGCTGCTTATCATCCTGGCGTCTGAGAGGGTCTTGGATAGCCTGCAGCTAAAAACAAGGATGGTGATAGAGCCTTTCAGGTGTGCTGTCAGTGAACAAACGATGTGGTCGCGGGGGCAGCCCGAGATGAAAATAAACAGCACACAGATTTCAAATTGGCCTGAGGGTCCCCAGAGAGAGATTGAAGGAACAGTGTGCAAGCTGATCAGTGGGCATCGCTGGTGCGTGCTGGACGGACGTGGTTTCACCTCTCACTCAGTCAGAGAAGTTGTATCTGTGTACATGCAAGGTACCAGGCAATTCTGCAGGTATGTTTTAAAGTTTAATTGGATACTTTTAAAATATGGAAGTGGCTTACCTGTAATATATTATACTTTCATCAGCCTTTGCCTAGATTTGACAATTCCTTAGGGCAGGAATTATCTTTCGTTGTGGTGTGCCTATGGATGACAATTAAAAAATTAGCAATGTATGTGAGAAGAACTGGAAATGACTGTAATTGGCTTATTGTTTCTGAAGAGCCTTAAAACCTGCTTCTGCAGACTCAGGCAGCAGTAGCTCAACATTTGTATGGTGTGAGCTATCAGATTTCAGAGGTCAGTTTTCAGTGTTAGAGTTTCCTACTGTAAGTTATACCACCTTCCATCCCAAAAACAAATTCTCCCTTTTCATCCATATATCGTCTCCTTCTTCACCCATATATCAAAGCATAAGGATGACCTTATTCTCTGAATTCTCAAAATTAAAGTGATGAACAGGAACAGTTTGGGAAGGAGCGACCTAAGCTTCACCTTGTCTGGGCTTCTTGATAGCAAAGACGGAGAATGTATTTTTCGAGTATCCAAACCAGCATGAGAGTGAAGCAACTTAATCCACTTTCACTTGATACAGCCTTAAGATTTTGAATTCATGTTGTCCAGCATGATCTATTGTCCAGCAGCACAGTTTTATGATTCCACAGCGTATTCCCCTTAGTCAAACCATCATTACCTGAAATGACACTCTTGGCTGTTCAGCCAGAGATAAATGTGTAGAAATACTCATTTAACTCCAACTGCAGGGCTAATCCTGGCAGATCACAAACACTGGCGCACAGAAGTGGGGCAGATTCGTCATTCAAATAAAATGTGTGTCTGTTAGGTAACTTCAGAAATGGCCTCAAGTTGTGCCAGGGAAGGTTTAGATGGGACATTAGGAAGAATTTCTTCACAGAGGTGGTGGCTAAGCACTGGAATGGGCTGCCCAGGGAAGTGGTGGAGCCCCTGTCCCTGGAGGTATGTAAGAGACGTGTAGATGTGGCACTAAGGGACATGGTTTAGTGATGGCACTTGGTAGGTCAGGTTGATGGTTGGACTTGGTGATCCTGAAGGTCTTTTCCAACCCAGACAGTTCGGTGATTCTGTGATTCTCAGAATTGTGTAGAGGCTATCAACTATGGTTAGAAGAGACTTTTTCCTCTCCCTTTCCTTCACACCAATGTTCAGCAAACAGTTGTTGTGCATATAGATGGTTGGCTTGCCCATAATTTATGAACCTGGACAAAGCCTGTACATTTCAAGTGTTCCAAAATAAGTCTTTTCTGTGCGAACTGGGAACAAATGAGCTGCAGAGAGAGATCAGTGTTCCTTCAACATGTGATCGCCATATTTAACACACATACTTAGCAGGCATCTGAGTCCATGTCCTTGCTGCCCCACATGTCCCCATATCAACATCCTGATGGTCCTGAACACACTGTGTCCTCCTGGCTGCCCTGGTGTGCTTGGGCACTGGCTGTACCCCAGACACTTTTGCAAGGTTTTCAAGGGAGATGGATAGTAGGTGACTTTGGTTTTCAGGGCAGCCTCTAGGTCACCCGCCATAGGTCACCTGCCCTAAATAGGGCTGACACGGTGCTGGGACGAGTGAATGAAACATCTCTCTCTGCTATTGGAGCAACGGAATCAATCCCTGGCCCAACCTCGTGCAAGCTCCACTCCTGTATTTATAGCGTGGAAAGAACGAGCACAGCCGCTTCCAGCCGAGTCAAAATGCACGGGGTGGTCAAAAATCTTCCCCTTGGATCCACATCTGCTCTCGCGCTGGCAGGGGTGCCCAGCTCCCCATGCAGATGCTTTCCCGTGCTCCCCCTCTCTTCTGGGAACGTCCTTTGCCAGCAACAGCAAGGGACCTCCCCCAGCACGCAGCAAGCAGCACGCTAACAAACATAGACAAGCTCATGTGGACAGAGCTAAACCTCCCACAAGGAGTAATTTTTCCCCTTTTGTTGCTTTTAAATGCAAATACATCATGATAAAGGCATATAGGAGGTTTATAAGCAGCAGAAAGAGACCTTGAGACCTGTCTGCTCTGCATTTTGATAACCTGAGCCCTCAGAAACGTTTGTGCTAAAGGTTATTTCACAGTGGCCCAAAGGAGAGGCTTAAGGATTTAAGGATTTTTTTAATCAGGCTGTGATGTACCTCAAAACGTTCGCCTCTGTGGGCTTCTTTTGCAAGAAGCCCGTGCTTTTCCAAACATCCTATTTCTGTCCAAGTGTAGGTTCTCATTACAGCAGCGAGAATAAAAGCAGAGCAGAAGCAGGTTGTATAGCTTGTAGGCACAGCAGTGCTCGGCGGTGGCAGGGTCTGTGCCGGGGATGAGAGCTTTTGGAGCAAGCGCCCAGCGGCCTCTGGAGCCGCTCATGGGAAGGCGATGTGCCACGCTTGACAGGCTGCAGGCTGTGAGAGGCTGGGCGATGCCTGAGGGGAGAGGATCGTTCAGATGATATTCCTTCCCTTGCATGCTCTTTTCAGGTGGCAGCGCTGCAAGAGTATGCAAAGAGTGAGAGTTTTTTTTAGGGATGAAGCACCTGTTCATTCGGACCTTATGACTTATTTTTGGTGGCTTCACTGAACCTGAATCAGTGTAATAAAATGTCCACCATAAAGAAACCATACTGTAAAAGAGACTCCTTTTTACTGTCTTAAGACGTTGATTGGATGAATTATTAATTATAGGCTCTTTTGCAGTGATCCTTTCCTGGGTTCCCCCCCTGTCCCCAGCGAGGTGCCAGAAAGAGTGAGAGGTGGCTGTTAAACATTTTTTTGACATCCCCAGCTCCAAGGCAGGAAGCCTGTGATTACATTAACTCTCTGGATGTGGGGGGCAATGGACTTTCTCCTCTCTCCATCAGTTACCCTGGAGCTGCGAAGTGCATCTCTAGAAATGGCCCTCTCTCTCCACAATGATTTTAAAGCGTTTTGCAAGGGGCAGACTCCAGCAGCATTAGGTGAAAAGGAGAGGAGCAGCCCCACTGTAATGGAGGAGAAACAAGCACAAACGTGTCAGATAACCTGCAGAGAACCATGTGGAGATGAGGGTTTGCCTCATGCCTCTTGCCCTGTGGACATCTGCAGGTACCTGAGCACCCTTGGCTCCTCAGGGTGTGCCTGGCACATTGCTTCTTCTGGTGTAGCAAGTGACTCATCTGCAGGCTTGCTAAGCAAAAATCATCATCCGTGATAAGCATGAATACAGACCATAGCTTCCTGCTGTACGTGACAGATAGAGAAACGCAAGAGGCTACCAAAAAATCGCAGAAGTGGTAGAGGAAACTGTTGGTGTGTGCGACAGCCCAGCAAGTGCACCTTTTCATTTTCTGCGGGTATTTCAGTCTCGCTGTTCTGAGCTGGGGCTGTGCACTGCTGCAGGCTGCGCTTCCTATCTGCCTGCTTGCACCAGGACCATGTGAAAGCTGCACGGGGACAGCAGAACTGTGGCTGACGTGAGATACAACCCAGCGAGATCGGGCTGCTCGTTTTGTTTGCACTGTTTATCTTTTCCCCTGCCTGCGCACTTCCCCGCGCCCCTCTGGCATGCTTTAGAACAAGCGAGCCCTGCACTATGATTTTCCTCGCACACACAGAAACCACCTCGGGCAGTCATCGGAAAGCCAGGCCCCATTTTAGTGAGACATACTGGCAAGAAAGAACAGAGGTGAAGCTTTTTGCCTTGAAAAAGTGTGAAACTGGCTGTTGCGGTCTGCTGCAAAGGAGATTTCATTTAGAAATGCACACACAAATGCAGTCATGTGAAATACCATTCAAACTGTACTGGCAGCAGATCGCTTTCTGGCTGATGATGTGGTGCAAATGGCTTGAGGTTTAAATCAGACGAGAAAAAAGATAAGTAAACTTATCTACTGCTTTTCTGCCTTTCCATTGGGTTCACACAATGCTGTCTGCATCCCTCTTTTTGGCATCAGTCCCCCTCTCCGTAACATGGGCTTTCTACTTTCCCCGTGCTCTTGCCCTTTGAAATGCTTTCATAGGAAGTGCTGTAGGTCTCTTATATTTAAAGATGAATATTGATCGTAGAGGTATAAAAAATACATTGGTACTTACAGTTGAGTTGGAAAAAATGCTTCTAAGGTATCATTATTTTGCCATGATAGGATGCTGCAGAGACTTACATATTAATGTTTGATTTACCACAGCATGACTTCAGTGATGGAAAATGAGCAATGTGCAAGTGCTGCAACACAGGGCATAGAAAGAACAGCAAATGTTTTCATGCATTGATCTGTCTGATGATTTGATAAACCAGTGAGTTCTGCCCTTAAAATACTATAGAAGAGCATCCGAGGCTTCAGTTTGAAGATAGTAGTCTTTCCTTTCCTGGGGCTGAAATGAGTTGAGATTTTTGTTCTCATTAACTCAACCTCCATAGCTTCCTCCAGTGAAAAATGTTTCCAGTGTGATGACGATGATGCCTGAATGGGACATCTAGCCAGGAGGGCAGGAGACAGAAGTGGAAACCCAGCTACAGCTACCCTTGGAACTGCCATCAGGTGGCACTTGGGCTTGCAAAGACCCAGTGAGAATGTGGTGGCTCCATGAGCTGAACCTGTTTGGAAATACATGTATGGAAAACTCCCCAAACAGCCTCATGTTCTGCTCCTGGGCAGAGGCTCTCCCCCTGCGCAGGGTCACATCGAGAGTTTGGCTACCTACAATTACCTCTGCTCTGTTTAGAAACTTAGGCCTTAATGTTGAAATGTTCCCCAGTGCTGGAGGTCCTTGAAAGACTGTCTCCTGATTTCAAATGTCACTGCAGAACCTGCCTGAAAGTTCAGGGGATGAAGGCTCCTCAAGGGTTCAAGCACTCCTGAAGATGTTCTTCTGTGTGAGTGAGGATTTCTGATCCTGTCACTTCCTGCCCACATTGCTGTGCCAGATGCTCCTCTACTCTGTGTGATGGTAACACTATCTTTTCAGGTTTATTTTTCTTTCTTCACCATGTTGCAACATGAAATGGAGGCGATTTGGGTTGTAAGTTGTCAGTTGGCTGCCCATCAGTCACCGAGGATGTGCTGCGTCTTGGTTGCTGTCAGCTGATATTACAGGAGTAGTTGTGATGGTTTATTTATTGCAGTGCCTCGACTCAAAAAAGGAGGCTCTCTTCCAGTGTCGACAAGTTTGTCAAACTGCAGTGATTTGATGCTAACACTTGTACCTGCTCAATGTGAGATTGAACTGACCTCTCTGCTGTGGTAGTGGGGTTTGCAGCACCCCAGTCTTGCTGAGCAATGGAAAAACTGGCAGATCTCACAGCAGAAAGAAGATCTTCTACCAAGTATAAACCATTAGCAGTGCTGTCATATATTTGGTAAATAGACTAAGAAGGTGAAGCAAGGCTGACATACCACTATACAACCAGTGGTGTTAAAGAAACCACTGTGTGCTCTAGCTTCGTATGATTAAATAGCTGTCCTGCTTCGCCTCAGTGGTGGTTAATCTGCAGCAGTGGATGAGCCACTTTGTTTGTATAATAGGCAAAGGCAGCCTGCAACGGGCTTTGGTTAGATGTAGAGATCATATTGTCAACGAGGATAATGCTTGATTACTAAGAGATGGAGTCCTGGCCAGGAACAATACATCTCCAAGTTTATGCCCATACGATTGGAAGGATAATCTATTGATAATCCAATTTTTAGGAAGAGTAACTGGAAAAACAGTGTGAGCAGCTAAGACGGCATTCTGCTGTGTGTGTTTGGTGAAAGGATGTATTATCACAGTCCCCAGCACTTAATCATTGAGTGCAAAACACAAAAACAGCCAGGAAAGTTGCAGACTGTGCTGAATGGGTTGAAAGGTTGTGGGAACATGTTCTGGCACAGCCTTGCGCTGTGGTGAGACACACAACAAGGGAGAAAGGATAAACCCTCTTCTCTCTTTCATTCAGCATCATTTTGCTTCCTGGAGCAGAAATAATTCCCATTACTCATTTAGGGTAACACTTTTCTAATGCATATAACATGGAAATTTCTCAGCTGCAAATCTTCGATCCTGCTCAAACACAGGGAAAAAGCTTTAGTATATTACACAATGAAGTATTTGTAAACACAGACGACTTGAGTTTAACAGGAACTTTGGTCAGCTGAAAAATAAACCAACAGTGTATTACAACATGACAACAGACAAGCTGGGCATGGACCCTGCCTGCGGCTCTTAATAAAACCACCAGCACTGTGAGTAAAACCTAAGGCCTACTGCTGGAGCGGGTAGGAGAGCAGATACCCAAGGAAATTAGGATGAAGAACCACCTGGTTGGCTTCCTGTGATATACGTGAAGAAAAGGTCCATAAAAACCAGTCATTATGTCACAGTTAACATCCAGTGGGGTGCCTCGCTGCCAGCCCAGCCAAGGCATGAACACTAACGGTGCCTTCAGCTGCCACACAGGTTGTCTCTTTGCATCAGAGCAATGGAGACCGTTGTCCTGATCTCTCTTGTGCTGGGACTAAGCGAGGAGCTCCAGCTGCAGCTGCAGTCAGACAGGCTCTGCTGAGAAGCTCTCAGCTCACGGAGTTATATTTAAAACTCGCTCTTCCCTGCCTCATGGTGAGAAAGTGAAAGAGGCCACACATGCCTGGCTCAGCCGAGGTGGCCCCAAGGTGCCTGTGCAGGAGCAGATACAAGCGCAACCAGAACGTGCCCTTCTGAGTGCTTGGGCTGTGGGAGCACAGTGGGGGGCACGGGGCGGTGGCGGGGACAGGAGGTGGTGGGAGACGGCCCCGCCGATGCAGAGCCAAGCTCAGACCTGCTTAGGCCTGGGGACACAGCCCGCAACGCACCGTGACGGTGGGCCCGAGCGCGGTGGGAGAGCGGAGCCCGATTTGTGCCAATCTGGAGGCGAGAGGAGGCCTCGGTCACTCCGCAGGAAGGTGAGGGCGCTGCCACGAGGCACCAGCAGCCGATCCCTCAGCCACGGGATGGTGGCAGCGCGCCGACAGACAAGCCATGGGCTGCTGCTACGTGCCGCGCCGGTTGCTCTCGTCGTCGCCATTTTCTACCTGATGTGACTGGGGGTGCCGGGACGGGGACATTCAGAAACTCGTTTTCATGTAGAAACGTTTCCCTGCTGCCTTCTTGCTCAAAAGCGTCTTTGGTTTTACATAGCACCGCTCACCCAGCAGCCTCGCATTACTTTCTGGAACACCCTGCCGAAACCAACCCTTTCCAAGGGCAGATTAGGTTAAACCGCAGCAGGCCCTCCCTATCTTGGAGTAAGAACAGCCTTTCGACTTGCATTTGCTCTTAATTGGGGTGGACTGGCAAGTGTGGACAACTGTCCCATTGCACAGAGGAAAAAAGCTAGAGGGTACAGATAGGAGTCTGATACAGAGGCACAGTGTGGGCCTCCCAAGCCCTAATCTTTCTTTTATGTACCTAACAAGTGCATGAAGTTTAGCTTCTCCTGCCAATGGCATCTCTTATGCAATGTACTTTGTTCTTTCACTTTTGTTCTTACATTGATTATTTTTACCTCTGCTTACTTCTGCAAACGTCAGCTTTCTCTTTATCACTCAAGTCTCACTTCTTAGAATAATTGCATGTGTACAAACAACTGATTTCTTGTGATGCAACACTCACAATTTTCACATGACCACCTTGCTATCAACTATCTACAGCAAATCAGAGTCTATGCAAGCAAATCAGAGCTTGTTTCATTTATTTCAGTCACATGTTGTTTTCAAGAATCTGGTGGGTTTCTTAATCTCACCGTATACACACTGTCACTTCCTACATCAGTAAATCCATGAAAATTAGCAGAACAAAAATAATGGTAACACTGAATAATTCAGTAATACACACTGACAATATTTGCTAAGCTCCTGTCAACACAGCCTACTTTGCTCTTGCTCCAGCATACAGTGTAACTGGCTTTACATTCCTATGGGCTATTATTAGTCTGTTTTTTTAGTTACTTAATACCTTTTGCAAGAGCAGGAATATAATAATAGACTGAGGTTATATCATAATGGTGTTAAAGCTAGAAGGATAACACCCCAAACCAAGAAGAGCGCACTGGTATTTTGCCAGTTACAGGTAAGTCAATGCAAGAATGACCAGCTCTCCTCAGCTTGGCCTCTGCTACATGGATTGTGAGTCCACCTCCTCAGCTGTGCTCTCAGCAACAGCCTGTGAGAACACACTCACAAGGCAACCAGGGAGTTACATAATTTATGAGCCAAATAAAAAACGCAGGCATGGTTACAGAAGTGGATGGTTAAAGATACTTTACAGAACAATTCAGCCATTCTTCTTTAGACAAGAGGGGAGAAGTAAATCATAAAGCTGAGTCCTCGAGGTGAATGAAAGACGGAGTGGCTTTGTGTTAATACCAGTAGAGCTACTGCAGTGGCACATTGATGTGAAGGAATGGAGAGTTTCCCTAGCTGTTTTACTTGGGCTTTGGGAATATTTTTGTCTTTCACATGTAGAATCTATTTAGCTCATGAAAGAGACTGAGAGGTGTTTCAGTCTCATTTCTGGATTTCCTACATATTGGATAGAAGACCTATAGTAGTAGAAGTATCTTTAACCTAGACCAAAAATGAATAATCTGAGCTAATAATTGAAGGGCAAAGCTAAACAAATTCAAAACACAGATTAGTCAGAATCTTTTCACAGAGAGTATCTCACTTTTAGAATAATTTATATACAACTGTAATGGACTTGTGATCATTTGAAGGCTTTAAATCAAGAGTGAACAACTTCAGAAAAAAAGAACTGATGTAGCTTGAACAGAGTTAAAGGTATGATGTTGAAATTACTAAAATGGGGTATTTGAACTTCATTATAATAATCCTTTCTTGACTTTAAGTCTAAATCTAGTTGCACAAGCCTGGAGTAGTGGGTCTTCCTGTCGTAACCTTGCTGTACTTTTAGTTCCTAAAATTTTTCCATAAGGCTCAAATTAGGATGGAAAGTTACTTGTTCTGATTTGAAAATAAATAAACCAATTTGAGGCTTAAAAATGAAAGGTAATCCTTGGCTTTAATTTTGCTTTGTCCTTCTGGGTTCATGCTTTCCTAGTAACATAGTGCATATTTCTATAAAACAATCGACATGAAAGGTTTCTTGTTAAGATATTTTAAAATAAATTATATATGGGCTCCTTGCTGCACTTCCTGTTTGCTTTCTCCATTTCCTTGCTTTCCATCATAGTTGGTATTTTGTGCAGTGCAGATGGAGTGCTTGGTTATGGTCAAAGCTGTTTTTTGAAGGTCAACCCAAAAAGGATACCATATAGGAGCAGAATGTATTTTATTGTAGACTGGGCCATTGATGAAGCAGAGAGAATAAAAAATACAAGCCATTGGGTTAACTGTTTTATCAACAGAATGTAGAGAAACAAGTGTGATAATTTCAACTCACTTGGAAAACTGTTTAAGTCAACTTCAGAAAGGAAGAATGAAATTTGATTGCAATGGACCTGAAGACGGTCCGACCACCATTTCCCGTTTACTGCCAAACCAGTATTGGCTACAAAAAAAGTCTTAATACTTGACCTTGAGGAATGTCTTTAAAAGACATTCTGGATGCAAGATCTACATATAAACCCTTGAATGCTGTGACACTTCTAGCCAGCTACCAAATGCTTTTGGCAAATTCCTGGCTGAAAAGCATCTATTTCTAAACAAAGCTTGTTAAGAAATTATATACCTCATACAGATAGCACCTAGAACATTTTTTTCAATGGCACAATAGTGTGTTTTTCATTAACCTCTGTAGGTCAGTTTACAGGGTGGTACGGACACTTGAAGGTAAGATGGACAATCCAGATTTCAGCCATGGTCAATTGTGCCAAAGGAAGACTTTAACACTCCCTAGCCAACAAGAAGCTACCAACTCTACAATTCAAGAAATAGTTTGATGGAACAGTCTCCTTAGAGGGCAATGGTGTCCCCAGACCCTCATTTCTGTCCCCTCAGTGATTTTGGTATAACTAGCTACTGAGTCAGGGAACTGTAGCAATTCAACTTTTGGTTTTCTTTGTAGTTAACTTCCCCAAAAGATACTTAAGTAGGTGCTGCTACCAGAAGAAATGTTTGGCAAAGCTAGCTGACCATGCATCTCTACAGAACCTGGGAGTACCTCTTCAGTTTTGCCAAGCCAGGCTAGCTCAAGCCACTGTCAAACTGTAAAACTGCTATTAAACTAAACTGGTTGACTGCTCAGTGCAGGGTATAACTTCCAACACAGCAGTAGTAAAAACTATTGGAAATAGTACTATCATAAGCTGCCATGGTCATTCCCAAATCCCACTTGGCAATTAGAAGGTAAACACTGAGGAGAAAGACATCAGTAAGCAGCAGCATCTGCATGGAAAAACCTGCAAGATACATAAGGTGGAATCTACATACATATAGGGTTTGGGAATAATGTCTCAAAAGGTGATCTCTCTGGAGTACAGAGTTTCTGTCAATCCTTTAGAAGGAAAGATAATTCAGAGATATAGCTTGCTAGCTCAAAACAAGAGCTCAGTTCCTTGAAGGCATAGCCCCTGGTGCTTAGTTCAACAAGTGTCTGAGGTAAAGACAGCACCAGTTACCTTAAACCACTTGACATATGATTTCTATCAGTGATTCTTCTTTGGCGCTCCTGCAACCATGATATTATCACAACAAGATCAAGGCCACAGAAGAATATAAGCTTCAGTTACTTCTCCTGTGCTCTGAACCAGGCTTACATCAGCTTAAGATGAAAGGAATTAGAGCCAATGGTCCATGAAACAAGTTGTTCCGCTGAACAGGTACTATTTAAAAGGAGAAAAATCTCACATCCTCACTTAAGATTACCCATCCAAGTAGTAACCCATTAGTGTAAATCATCCCTAGGTAGTCATTTACAAGATACAGGAGATAACACTTCAGGTGTAGAATGTTCCTGGAACAGGAAAATGTTGTGAAAGATGTGGTGGAACATGAAATCCTATTGCTGTTGAAACGGCTGACAAGACACTCACGTACTTCAAGAGGGTCCATATCTCCTTATTCTGCAACCTGTTATGGAAAACTGGCTGTAGGCAAGCCAGTTTGAACCCTACACAGTTGCTCTGATTAATTACAATTAAGACAGAATTCAGTCACAAACCTACTGGGTTGCCTTGTTACATTTCTGCTACTTCCATTTACACGGCTCAATATCCAGAAGTAGGTTAACATTAAACTAATCGATTTTTTAGTCTTGTTTTACTCAAGACACTGTCTATTCAGATAATCACTTTAAAAATCCCTTTTTTAAAATTAAGAACTATAAAAAATGCCTGAAGCACTACATTACCTTTCCTGCTTTCTTCTAACTTAATGACATCTCCTCAAAGCTCATGGGATGATGGCTTGTAATTTGGTAAACAAGAGGAAGTTGTTCTGGCCCTACACATAGATGAGTGTTCCTGCTAAAAGCTGCAACTTGATGATGATTACTGTTTTTTTTTTTTTTTTAAATTATACTACCCATTTACTTTTGCTTTGTAACTGTAAGAGACCTTTCACAAAAGCCAGTTCTTTCATGTCATTTATTTCCTTGCAAAATACAATCCAGAGCAAAATACAAACCAGCTTTCTGTTTTCCTCTAATCCATTTCAGCTACCGTGCTTATTCAATGACACTATAAAGTAGGTCTGAAATTTTCAGACAGAAAACATGAGTTAATTGGAGCACATCCCCTTCAAATACCTCAATACTTTTGCAGCATGAAGACTTAATAGGGATTCAGAGGTGTTTTATTTATTATTTATTTTTAAAGTTCTTAGGAGCCATCATACCAGAAGACAGAGTAAATGCTCCCATCTAAGATAAAGATCTTCTACTAGCCACCCCCGTGGAAACCATGACATCAGAATTAGTATCATTAGCCAGCAGGACAGTGATCTCATTTCAGCTAGTGACCTTGTTCTATCAGCATCAGTGATGACTTACAGATGGCAAAGCATGTAAAATATTAGTATGTAAACTTTGTGAAGTGCTTTCTAAAATGTGAAGTGCCCCCCAATTTACAAGCTATTATTTTATAAATACTGTATTATAAAAGTGTTATAAACATATTTTATAAGCAGTTATTAATGCCTTTGCTGCAGGCTGAATCTGTAAGAAGTCACTGAGCAACCAGCTGTTACAGAGCGCTGTTTGGGATAGATTAAAGTAACTTTTGTAACACACCTTGCCAATATTTTATTTCAGAGAAGTGACAAGCTGTTGGCCTCAACAGCTGTAGTGCTGATGGTCCAAAAGCCAGCTAAGTTGTTAAATAAAGAAGTTTTCAGACTTGGAGAAAGAAGGGAATGGCAAGAGGAGTACAGGCATTAAGTACTTGATTATACTCTCTCTCCTCTTGGAAAATAATCATCAGCTGTGCCATTGGATGGAGATAGATACAAGGGCATTTAAAAGTATTTTGTATTCACTTTACATGTTGATAACTTCCTAGTTGGGTAGTTGTTGCTGTATGAGAGGAATAACTGGAAATGCAATTCAGCATGAAGTGGCTCAGCTCTACCTCCAGTACAGGCTTCTCGACACACAACACTTGCTTTTCTGGAGGGTGCAATGCTTCACACAGTATTCTTAAGGAGAGCAAATTTCAACAGCAGATTAGTAACATTAAAGGACAAGATTCATGTGTCTGTCAACAATGCACAGCAGAGCTGTTTCTCAATTTGGAATATAACAGTTACCATGTAAAAAATACTCTGTTTTGTTTATAAAAAAAATCCATCATCTGAAGTGATTAAGAAACCGTGGGTCTCTAAGTATTGTGGTAATTTTCCATGCTCAGCTGATTTCAAGTGTTAATGACTTTAAAAACAGTAGAGTAAAAACCCAAGTTTACTGAGGTCTGACAACAAACTGTGTAATCCTGGCACGTTGCCCTGGCAGTGCTGCTAAATCTGGTCTCGACACCACAATGCCAACATCCATCAGGTGCAACCGCTGCACACTGCTTCAGTCATTCTGTGGCTTTCTGTGGAAGTATGTGCAGATCTTCCTCATGGAAACTGGAGTGGTTACAGCCTATAAACAAAACAAAACCAACAAGAAATGTTTCTGGGTTAACAGTTCTCATGCTGCAGGAGTCTTAGTCTCCCCTCCATCATTGCTCCAGTTTGTTTAGCTTCCCAAATAAGATAGTAAATGAAAGGTTCTTTACTGTAATCTGTTTGTCTCACAGATAAGAAGCTTACTACCAACAGGAAACACTGGCTAAAAGCTGGGGTTGTCTTACTGCTGTAGGAAAAGCACTCTGGCTGCAGCTCCAGCTTCCCTACCACAGATTACAGGGCTGCAGATCTCAGAGATGTAACAGATCAATGAGTGCTGCTGCTTGCCTAGGCACCTTGGCAAGCTTCAGGCACAACACAGGCCATGAGCATCACAAAATTTGAACTAGAGCATAATGGGCAGAAGAGATAATTGTTGTATAGTAATCTCTCTCCTGGGCAAATCTTTACATCTTGTGTTTAAATCCATACACTGCAAAGCACAAGTATTTGTAGGTTTACTATAACCAAGCGTTCTCAGTACAACAACAATATGAAGAGTTCAACTGCTATGCATAACCTAAGGAGTAGTGGCTTGCCCACTTCACCTCTGGTAGAAGTGCTGGAAGAGATGAAATCGGGTAAGACGTGAGATACTTCACCAAAATAAGCCTTAAACACAGCAACAACTTCTAGCGTCAGATATTCGATTGAGAGTACAACTAAAATTTGACAATTGAAAATTTACCTGACATTTACTGAAATAAGACTCCGTCAGAGAACCTGTAGAATTTTGAGTCCAGTTTCAGAGAAGAGACAAGTTTGGTTTAGTTTTTTAAACATGTAATTATCATTTCTCAGCATGTGTGTTAAATCCTCAAGTCCTCACACCAACTTTTTTAGCTGCTTTATAAGCTTAACTTTCAGATCCTAGGATGAGCTCAGCGCCAGGCTTCTTGTACATCAAAAGTAGGATTACGTAGGTCAAACCCTGCCCTCTGACTCTTTTGCAATTCCTTTGTTTTCTGATAGATTTCAATAGAAAGAACTGAAGGCATTATTTAGCCCAGTTTTAAGATGGGTAACAACTTCTTTTGCTATCTGGGCTAGAATAAAATTTAATTCTTTCTTCCAATGCTGACATGGCTTTCCAGTAACAGAAACAGGCAGATGTGATGGTGAACACACAAACAGTAGATCTGCCAGGAAAGGTGCTGTCATTATTGTCCTTCTTAGAGAAGAGCTATTCAGATATATTTCAATTGACAGCTACATCCTTCAAACATCTAGCTGGGGACTACAAGGATTTCTTAGCTCCTGTGTGTCCTAAGTCCCTTTCAAAGGAGGGACAACACCATCCTAAGAATTCTCTTCCCGCACAGAGGGGATTAGTAGATAACAGCATTAATGTATCTAGCTTATTAGGCCAGAAATCATCTCTTTTGTCCATAATCAAAAAGATCAGATAATTCCTTGAATGCCCAAGTGGGAGAGAGCTAACCATGTGCAGAAAGGGGAGGGTGCTAGCTAGGGATAACTTCGTTCATTACCACTGTCCCCGACTGTCCTACTTACAGTTTTCGGTGAGGTGGCCACTGCTGCAGCCTCCTGTCGTTTTGCACTGGGATTGTAAGATGATGGGGGGCTGCCAGCTTTGCTAGTCCGTAGCTTCTCTCCCAGAGCAGACAGCCAGTTTTTTCTTTCAGGTGAACTATTCTCTTTATCTACTACATCCGTGCCTTTCCCGCAAGGAGATTGGAAGAGAAGAGGGGGAGTTTGAACATTGGACGGATTGATACAGCTTCCAGGAAAAGAAGGCTCTTTTGGGCTGTGGCTAGAGCCTTCATGGTCATTATCCAAGTCTGGCAGACTTAGAGAGCCTTCATCGCAAGCTTTTTGGTCTGCAGCCAAGTGACATAAATTTAACTTGGACTTCTTAGCCACATGGTCCAGTTCAGTCACACAGCTACAGGCCTGCAGACACTTCTGTCCCACATCGTCTTCCTTGCTGCAGTCAAGCCTTCTCTTGGCACGCTTTTCAACCTGTGAGTGTGGTGCTTTAGGAGTGCTAGATGTTTCCAGGAGACCTTGTGTGACTTCTGCCAGGGCTTTTCTAGGAGAAGGAGCCTTTTTCCCCACTTCTGGAGGAGAAGAGCACGGAGTCCTGGTAACCCAGTGTTTAATGGACATTTTGGAGGAAGGCATTGGTCTGGGAGAAGCACATGGGCTGGCTCCACTGCGCTTTGCTGGTGTGCAGACTGTGGCCATCTGGGTTTTGAGAGAGCCTGTTGGAGTGTTTGTAGAAAGAGGAAGGTCTCCAGAATAACTGGGAGCACAGGCAGCCGGACGTGGCGAGGAAACACACAGGTTGCCCACTGTGAAGGCCTTGGCAGGAGTACTCTGTGGGCTGGCTGGTGGTCCTGATAGAGGAGAAATAAGTAGTCTAATGAGGAACATAGAACAGCAGATTAAAGGCACGCCTTCCAGGCAGATGAACTCAGCACTGACCTGCTTCTCAGACATACCCTGCTGAATTACATAGATGTAATAGATTGCATAGATGCTTCCTATTTCAGTTAAACTGGTACAAGTCCTACTTAAAATCCTATACCATATAGGCTAAGTATAATACAGTATATTGGTTTAATGTCTGAATTTTATTCCTTCTATAACTAGAACCCTTACTTAAGCTACAGCTGAGGGGCTGATGGATAGATGGATAACAAAGCAGATCTTGAATCTTCTAAGTTTATCTAGCCTTGCTGGCAGCTTTGCAATGGCTCAGTCCAGACAGCTGTTTTGGGAAGCTGCCTGAGAACAAGGCTGGGTCTCTACCTGCACCTGGTCACCCTACCTGCCCAATCTTTAATGGTTCCATGATTGAGCTGGGACAAAGGTACTGTAAGCAGGTCCCATAGCTAATTATAACACCACAGAAACTTTATGCTACACTGCCCTACCATATGAATAATGCTCATTGTCAGACATTAATGGTCGCATATTTTTAAGATAAGAAAACATGAGAATGGGAAAGGATGTACTTTCGTCCTTTTGATGAAGAATTTTCTGCAGTGCTATATTAGTATGAAGTTGGTAGGTTTTTTTTTTTGTTTTGTTTTGTTTGCTTGTTTGTTTGTTTTACCACACCCAGGGAAATATGAGAAATTCTTCACCTCCTGAACAAGGACTTCAATTCCGAAGAAAATAAAATCTGTCACTGTAGTTAAGTAATTTCTTTAAAACAAATGATCCCCAGACGAATATGTCACAATGGCATTTGAGCTCACTAGTCAAGATGTAAAAATCCCCTGCTCTTAAAGCAGAAGCTTCTGAATACCCAGCTTATTAAAACAGTAGTCATAGGTAGGTTTACACCCAGGACCTCATAAGGACCTCAATAGTAACAGTGGGAATAATATAGAGAAAAGATCTCAATCTGCAGCAATATTAGAGGATTTTTTTTTATGGCACCCTCCAACAGAGAACACATTAGCAGGTCTCTTAGATGCCTGCTTTCTCATTCATCTAACTTGAGGTGATGCAATTCAGTAGGATAGCACATTAGTTACTCCAAGCATTTCCACTGCTGAGCACAAGAGCTCTAACCATTCTCTGTATTCCAGGGGTTTAATCTGAACTCCTAAATCTCAACATTAGCTGCTGTACTGTAAAGCACTTCATTAGGACAATGAGAAGTCTAGTGTGAATAACCTGCCATTTTCTTTAGGACTCTGGGCTGTCTCACAAATAACATGTCAAGTGATCACCTACACAACTCTTTGATTACATACTATAATAAGCCTCTTTTGATCCTTCTTTTTACTACATTATCTAGCCCTTTAAAATACAAGTACTGGTGCATCATACCAGGACCCCATATTAATGGATCCCACTACAAATCACCTTAAAGCTCAAACAGAATTAAAGGCTTTCCTGATAAAATGTGCTACTTCACAATAACTTACTTCAAACTGGACTAAGAGGAAGTCACTGCCAAGATTGGTTCTATTAATCTTTACTTTAATGAGCACTTACAAAACAATAATATCTCAGCTGGTGAATTTGTTGTATTTAAAAATTTAAGCTCCTAGAAGACCAGAAGCAGCAAGCTCAGCAGTTCTTAATCCGTAATGATCACATACGAATTCATACAGCAGAAACATGGCATGACTAGCTGGGTATAAGCACTCTCAGGCCCAAACCAATCTGAAAGTTATACTGTGGGGACAATGGAGAACCAAAAAAAGCTATCCTGAGAGTCGGATGGGTGTCATGGCGAGAAGCAAACTAGCTACATCCCCAAACTTGAGATAAAGAATATGAACATAAAGCTTTTTTGTAAGACTGCATGCATTATTCAGGCTTCTACTGAGTCAGTTCCAGGCTGTTTCCATTCACGCTGCCATTCCACATAGTATTGCATGTTTGTGCATACTGCAAATATCTGCAGTCAATCTGCATAACACCAAAGCAGGTATTTGAGATGTTTCCCACTTGCTCTGCTACAAGTTCTCTAGAGTGGTATTATTAACCTCCAGATTTAAGACTCACGAATTTTCCATGCACAGGCCTGCTCCAGAGATTTGGTTTCACAAAAACATAGACAAAGTAGCGCAACTTAGGGAAACCACAAAAATAGTTTCCAAAGAAAAGGAAACTGCTTGCTACACTTCATGATAGAGGTCAACAGTCAATACAAAACCTCAGCCTCACAATTGGTTCCACATAAATGGGTGGAGACCTACCTAGATCTCATCCCAGCAAGTCTGAAATAGTACTTAGTTGCCAACTCTGAATAAATCTCTGCAGATAACTCCTGTATTCTAACAGCACGTGCTTTGTGTTCAAGAGCCAAGGTCAGCAGGAAGCCTGCTGTTGTGTTTGCAGTGTCTGTGTACTTCCTTTTCCCTGCTATGTTGCTTTAATGCAGCAAGAACAAGGAGAAAAGCTATTTTTCTAGTATAATTGCCAAAGCTGACTTGTAAAGTTTCAGTGTACAGATTACTTCAGCTTTCAGGCTTCTGCACTAGACTCATGCTTACTTTTCTGAAATACACAAAGTATATTTCTCAGCCCTCTCTGAAGCAGAGCGTACGCACACACAGACCATTTACCAGCTACGGAGCAGACCTGGCACTCTCCCTGCTATTGTCCCGCAAACTTCCTGCAGGACTGTTACTCATTGGCAAAAGGTTAGATGTAATGTTATCCCATTAGTGGGATTTGGAGACCTTCAGCCTTTATTTATGTTAGCCAAGGCGAAATTCATTTGGAGAGTGGCTAGAAAAGATAGGTGGAACACAGGAAGTCACACCAACAGCTGCTGAAAGGCTATTGTATTCTTAGTTTCAGAGCTACACTACAGAGAAGCTCATCCTATTTCACTCGGGGGGGGAGGGTGTGTGTATTCTCCTTTCACCCACTCTACTGTAACAAAACGTAAATTTCAGGCAAGTCAAAGCAGTGGTATGATCCAGGGCTCCTTTCTTTTGCTCTTCAGCATACTGTAAGCTACTTCAGCCAGCTCATCTTGGTAGTGGCAGAAGTATTTACAAATACAAGTGTTTGGCTGGCTGTATGAACTATTGCCTAATATGAAAAAATAGAAGACCAAGACAAGCTAAAGGCTTTTGTTGGTGAACAGCCAAATTTCAGAAGCTGTGTTGCAGAGCAAGATATCACAGGGGCCTTACCTGCTTCACGCTGTCCTTCTGGTTTCTTCTGTGTGACCCAGCCCACCAAGTTGATTTTACTGGACACTGATTTCTCCTCCTCAGGATGACATTGTAGGCGCCAAATCCTCACAGTGTTGTCATCAGAGCACGTTGCAATCTACAATGGAAGTGTGTTTGTTGCAGTAGCCAGGGCACATCCCGTGGGTCACTGGCCAAACGAACTAGGACAGCTACACCCGACACACCATGCCAATATGAATGCAGGGTGAAATCTGGTTGAGTGGGGGACAAGATTTGCTCATAAAACAAACAAAACAACTCAACTCTATTTCATTACTGTACTGTTGACAAGTGTTTGCTTTAAAGGGGAAGGCTGCCTCTCAGGCAAAAAAATGCCGTCAATTCTTTCTGCTAGAGAAATCCCTGTCACCAGTAACCATTTGCCTCGTACAGCTCTGTAACAGAGGACAGTCTGCTCAGGAAGGGCCAGTGCATATTTTGCAATTTCCATCACTCAGTAGCCAAAAGCGGACATGCTGCTTCTTGCACCTGCATCTAGGTCTGTCTGTGTTATTCAGGACCTTTTCTGCTTGGGGACAAACATTCACTATGCTCTGAGACAGTGACGTTGGAAGGCTGTTGCACTAGCCTTAAGTGCTATCTCTGCAGACTCAGACATCACCAGTATCTGGCAGAGAAACCAACTCTGCTAGAAACATTCACCTAGATTCCCACTGTGGCTTCATGTGTTCCGAAATGAACTATTTCAAACAAGCAGCAGCACCTACCTAACCCACACTTTTATGGCTCTCTTTGGACAGGTTATCTGGTGACTCGCATGGGAATCACCAGCAAGGAGAAGGAAATGCTGTGGCCAAAGTTCATAGTAATCTGGATGGGAAAGTACCTCTGCTGTGACCTCTGTGACACCAATATTGCCCCTACAGAAAGCAACTTGGCCTCTCAAATCACTTCAGGCAGCATCTTGACTTTTCTTAGCTCTATGTTTTCACTTTTCTTCATGCTTCAGAATCTGTGCAGTGGCTAACTATTTCTTACCTGTGTTGGCATAGATTTTAAAGGCTGTATTGGTCTGTATTTCCAAACCATCATGATCAGGATGCTGGACCACACGGACCACAGATTTCTTCCAAAACGCCAATTCACATATTCTTCTGCGTCTTACACAGCTAGAACAATTCTCCCTGTCTGTCTGCAAGACTCCCACTCTCCTACATTGTAAAGCTTTTCTAAAGACCTGGTGCTGCAGTGAAAGTTAGGCGAAGTAGCTGACTTGCTTAATAACTATGGGGTGCAAGAAACTCTAGCTGTTATTAGGACACTGTCTAGGATTTTTCAGGATTACTTCTCATTTTGAGCTAGGCCAATCATTTAAACCAACTTCCCCCTGCAATTCTCTTCCTTCTAGTGATACTTGGGGCATAATTACTGACACAATTTCACAGTGGGTTTTTGGGTGTACGCACAAATACTTGTCAGAAACACAGCTCAGATCTTGAAAAAATTCACAACGAAAGAGTCTGTGTGTTTTTTAGAGGGCATTCAAAACTTCTTACCATTCTACAAGACTGGCAGATGTATCAGTGGTCAGACAGGTAAGTATGGAACCACAAAGCAAGCTTTTGGCTTTTGAAAGCCCTGATGAAATGCTTTCACAATTTTGTCTCTCACAGGTAGTGTAACAAGCTCTCATCAGGAGAAGTCTTTGTTCATTTACAATTTGCTAGGTCTTATCAAATAACTCAAATTATTAAAAAATAAGGAAAAAGTTCTGATACTTGTACTCATGCAACAAGCTTGGTTTACTGCCCCTTCCCCCCCTCAAATGAACATTTTTGGAAATTATTAACTAAGAACTTCCTCCCAAATAAACAAATACTGCTGCAATTTTGAAAAGCAAATATTATCACAGCACATCTATTGTTTCACAGGGAAAACAATTTTCCAGAAAACAAACCTTAGTGAAGTCTGAAGGACACCAAGCGACGGAGGTAACCTCTTGAGAGTGACCAACAAGTATCCGTGGAGGCAGGCTGGGTTCAGAAACCTTAAAAATTCCGTAGAAAAATAAGTATAAAATCAGAAGACCCACTGCCTAATATTCATCGCTGAGAAAGGCCTCCACAGCCCACCTGTGAAGCATGTGAATACTTTGTCTTTCCCATACGAGACAGATAAATCAAATGCTTTCTGCCTATAATCATAGCCCATTGCAGCTGAGAGGCGAACACAGACCTAAATCCCTGTTCCTTACTTCCGGGACTTCTTTCTGGCACTTGGGAGGTGTCGCACCCCCCCCAGAAGACACCACAGCTCCGCAGTTGTACAAAGGCAATGTTCTCTGTAGGACTGAATGTCTCAAAGCAAGGAAACAATTTTACAGGGATGAGGTTAATAAGGATGGCTACTGCATGACAGCTGTTCAGCAGACCACGTAGAGTAAGTCCGTAGTTTCACTTCAGTACCTGATGGACTGCCAGAGACATCTTAACACCCTTCCTTCCCCAGAAAGCATCCCCACATCACGTACTGTTGGCAATGTCTTCTGAGAGACACGGACTGATGGAGCTCTGAGAATCAGTTCATGTTTCATCTCTAGAGGTGAAGCAGCTGGTCAGCACTGAGATGTAATGACTTGCCTGGAAACACTTGTTTAATTCCTGCTGCACATGGGATTTCTGCCAGAGTTGTCAACCCAATGCACTACACAAGCATTTTGCTACGTTAAGTAACTCTACCTGTTCTAGGTAAGATGCTTAAAAGTTTGGGAAGCTCATACTTTGAGTGAGAATAGGTAAATACATTCCGCTACTGTTTTACAAACACCCCTATCACAAATGGTTTATTAAAAAATCCAAAACCATCACTAACAAAGTCCAATAGTTGAATCTTCTGGTATTTGTCTGGCTGCCAAGTGTCTGTACCTCTTCCAGCCAACCAACTGAATCACACAGACTCGTAAGAGTTCATAAAAAAAGCTCCCTATAGCACATGTGCTCGTTAAACTTGAGCCCTATTTCTCTCTTACCCTTCACACATCTTTCTCATTTTTATTATTAATCTGTATTATTATTACTCTTCAATTACGACTCACATAAGTGACAGATACAGCTGAAGTTAGCATTAGGGGACCAAAGGAAGAAAACACACAAACATAAACACATGCACACACAGATTACATCCAAGTTTTGCATGCTTTCAGCAGACAATCCATTCCAGATCTATGAGTCACCATTATTGACGTGACATTATAAGTGGGATTTATAAAGAGGATTTGCATACATGACTAAGTGAATGAACAGATCCTTTACTGTGTGGGAAAAGGAGTAGACGTTACATACAGATTTCAAAGAGAGATGCAAAACATCAGGGAAGGCTTCTGATTTACACACAAGTTTGTTTTTTTTTTTTTTCTTGTGGATCACCTCCTACAGCAGCTTGCAAAATTGTAATTGAATATCCAGCTTCTGAATCTTAAACTTGTTCTGATATGAACAGGTTCTTCATAAGAGGCCACTTTTTTTACCTGGCATAGCAGAGGCAATCACTGACTAAATATCCAGTAAATGCCTTGTTCAGAGTATTTCCTTCTCTGCCAAAATATGCAATGCCATGGAAACTAAATCCCTATTTAGGGTATAAGCAACAGAGGTGCAGAGAACACCTTTGTTTACGTTTAATAGCTGTCTTGTAACTCACACATAACAGACAATGGCAGTCTAGTAGTCACTGACTGCTGAAAGGAAAGCAGAGGAAGAGAATTACTTTTTCTGGGCCAAGCTGGTTTTACAGTGTAGTGGTGTAAATTAAACCAGTTACACCCAACTTTCATTTTTGTGAACTAAAGGAGGGTGCATTCATTAGAATATGAATGAGGAGGAGGCCAAACTACTACTTCTACGCTACTCATCCTTGGGTGCTAGAAAACAAAATGCATTAGCAAGAGCTTTGTATTTCTTATATCCCTGGAATAACAAAGTATTTAGAGTCCAGAAACTCTCATTTTTAACCTTGCTTCCTAAGGAACGGAGGCTTCTGCAGTGAGGGGAACCAGCTATCTAATTCAACCTTTGGCTGAAATTGTTCAGCAGGTCTGCACCTGAAAGAGGGCAGTAATCCTGAAACAGCTTCATGCTAATGAGACAGAGCATGCAGCCAGTGTTCCCATGGGGCAAGGCAGGAAGAATTACAGCCCTGTCCATTGCGTTTGGCAGAAGACAGTTGGCCAGTCTGTGTGTTTTAAGTCAAGATTAGCCACAGCACATGCTGCTTTTTGCCTGATTTGACAGGATATTGGTGGGGAAGTCAGAGCTTTGTGGAAAGGCTAAAAAAACAGAGAAACCTAGGAAGTGAGACTTTATTAGCTACTCTACTTGTTGAACAGCTGTTGTATCCATTGTCAGGATTCAGCATAAAATGGTATATATAGTTTTATGCTCCATATGATACAGAAGCACATAAATTCCAATGCTGGGACAGACCAAAAGGTAGCTTAATAGGGGGTCGTCTTGAAGTGGCCTGTATTAGAGGATTCAGGAACTATGGAAGTGTATGTCTATAAAGGGTATTTTTTTATTATCAGGGAGGTAGCTCAGCTAGGTACCATTTCTGCAGAGATAAACTTCTCTGCTCTCTGTCTTTTACAATCTTAGGGTTGTTTGAGAGTCAGTTCATTAGTCGACAGACTAGTAATTAAAAAAATAACCCAACACAATAAAGTGAGTGTTCATTGTCTGAAAGTGATGTTATACATGGAAGCAGACTGAAACAGCACCCTCGTCAGCAATACTTTCTAGCCACAGTATTCCTTGGGAATTGCTGACCCAAGCACAGCTTGGTACTGCTTCCAAAGTTCTTAAAGAAATAATCTGGGTGGACAATGTCTTGCTCTGTCTTTCATTCCTTCACAAGGTCTTGGTTTGCCTTTCATTCCTCTCTAGATATGGAAAGCTACCACTCTTCATTAAGTTCTTTCCAACATTACCTGTTAATTGTTCATGAAATATCTTAGCACATATTTTCACAGCACTGTAAGTCCTCATCCCAGGAAAAGATACATCTGTTTCAGTGTCAGTAAAATCTTCCAATATTTAAAACAAATTAAGAACTCTCTGCATATGACAGATCTGAAAAAGAGACCAAGTTTTGCTGAAAGTCCCACTTTCTAACATGACTATGGGATTAAAGGAAAAGTGACCATCTGATGATTTATTTAATAAATATGCAATATGATCAGTCACCCACGTATGACAGCAACAGAAGCCTCCTGTACACAAATGTAATTTAAATATATTTGCTTAAACTTTGAGATGTTATGACGTCCTTGAATGCTCTTGACCTAGTTCCAGCCTGCTTTCCACGAAAATGCTGAAACACCTGAATGCAGGATGTGCAGCCCAAGTTTGCACAGGTATTTTTGCTGAACTCGCATAGAACATGAGGAAGGCTAAAATTACACTGCTTGACATGGGACTGGCCATGCTAATGCACTCCTGCTACTTCTGAGTAAGCAACCTCGTTACTTACAATAAATGTTCTCAGAATCAAAGAGACTACATGGTGAAACCACAATCACAGTAGGGTGACCCTCTGCTCTCAGAGCTTTGTATTTTACTTTCATACTCGTTGTGAAAGGGGTAAACAATTCAACATTCCCTAAAATTACCCAAAACCTGAAATAAGCAGTCACCTGCAGCTTCTATCTATTCTACTTGAGATAAGAAGTCCACTCTATTCCTGTACAGCTGTAAACTATGGAGAAGAGAACTTGAAGCATGCCTTATTCTGAGGTCCCTACTATTAACTTTGTGACATTTGCATTTCCTACACGTCAGCACAAGATGCCAAATGACTAAGCCTCTCAGCTGTCAGACAGTGCTTTGGAATTTTGCTGAAGGCTCTGGCTGAGCTCTTGCTGTAATACAAAGGCTTTAACTACTGCAAATTAAGTATGAGAAAAAGCTAAGTCTGAAGCAAGAGCTAGAAAAGGGGAGGTGGGGAAGAGTGCCCTTTAAAACAATTAAGTTGTTAGTTTTTTTTTTTATAACATGCTCCATTGCTAAATATGAACCAGGAACAGTCTACTTGTCATAGCTGCCTGAATCAACAGGATTGAAAGAGGATTGTAATGCCCATTAAAACAAGATTAAGATCAGCAACTTGCAATAGGCAGCAGTGATGAGAGATGTATTGATGGCAGGAGGCTAGCTCTGTTTTACATTAAATAGTTATATCTAGCCTGGACAGCAACACGCTCTGGGCACAACATGCCAGGAGCTAACCCCACGCTGCCTTAAGTAGGAGTGGGAGGCAGGGAGTGTCCTACATGAACATGAAAAGCAAATGAAATGAAAGAGCAGAGCAGTTCTGGGCAGCCAGCCTGGGGCTGCACACTTGGGTTTCTCCCAAACATCTCACCTTCCAGATGTACGCGTTGCAGTCACTCGAGCCACTAACCAGGAACTGGTTGTCCGGGCTAGTACTGGATTTGATGTAAAAGGTAGAATTCTGGTGTCCGCTGAATACCGCCACTGTGAGAAAAACAATGAAAATAAAAACACCACTCAACGCACAGCTGTGGGGTAGGTTGCACAAGCAGGGCTGATCTTACAGGCTTTTCCTGCCTAGCCACGTATCCTCTAGAGAAAGTGGTTGTACTGCTCCCTTGCTCTAGGGCTCGGAGCTCCAGCTGGCAGGTAGCAGGAAGCATCATTCAATAGGAGCCCTCATAGCTCCCGATACAAAGCAGCTTTACCTGACCGGCTCTCTCCACAGCATTAGGAAGTGGTGGCATGTTTATTAAAGCCTTAGCTCCGCTCGTATCACAACCAGGCCAAGACATCACCTGGGCTACCCCAACATTCTGGTTAACACCCCTCGTCCCTTCTTCCCACTGCCCCAGACACCACTCCCACTACGTTAACGAGGACAGTTGCACAGAAGGCTTCCGCTGAAGCAACCAAGGCATTTGCTATTCCTTTCTCCTGCTGCCAGCATCTTTATTTCGTCAGCAAAACGTACACCGTGTCAGCTACACTCATCAGTCTCTATATTTAACGTCCCAGCAACGTTTCACCCCGAGGCCCTGAATAGCCGCTGCTCTTCCTACTGCGAACCCCAGAAGAGCCAACAGTCAACACAGGAGCTGAGCGTGGATCAGGAGCACTTGGCCACACTACACCCAGCCTTCTTATCAGGGTGGAAAGGGCAAGTTTCCCGATTTAGCACCACGTGGGGCTGGCACGCCCTTGACTAGCCCTGGCATAAGGTGCTCGGAAGTGGGGACAACACGAACATTGCAGGATCCACGAGAGCGCAGCAAGAAAATGGCAGTTAGCAGTTGGTTAGAGTCTCCTTTCCATCGTGTTTTTGGCAAAGAAGGTGACCCACAGACCAGAGGACATGTGGTTGGTTGCCTTTGCCTTTCTTTGAAACATTGCGAGACCCCACAAGATGCTTTGATTTTAACTTGCGGCTCTTTCTGCGCAGTGGTTACAGGCAAATCCTATTACAGAAGGATTTCCTCACGGCTCCCTTCCAACTAACGCTGTCCCGATATTAGATCAGAGCTGCTGCTGTCTGCATAAAGACCAGCGAGGCTGGAGGCCCAGCGTCCTCTCCAGCACCTCGCTCCAACCACAGGCCCGTGCTGCCCTCTGCGGGAGGCATGGCACACCATTCCCCTGCCAATTCCCCAAAAGCTACACGTTTTTCAGCTGGCTGGCTGAATTGAGATTTCTGCCTGGGTTTTATCTGCTACACAGAAGTCAACAGAAGGTGACAGCTAAATGCAGAGGCAGATGGCGGGGCGTCCTGGGCTTTGGAGGGAACCCATTCCTGCAGGGGGACAGGCTAGTGGGAGCTCAGTGGTGGCACCCAGAGTTACAATCAACAACCGACCTATTAATGTTTAATACTTGCACTACTTCTTGACTTTGGAAGCATTCCCACCCAACAGACTGCCTTCCTGAAGAGCATACAGAAGGACACATTGTTCATTTAACTTCATTTAACTGAAAGACTAAGAAAAGGCAATGGAAACTAAATCATACGTCTGTCTGGAATGCATCTAATAAGATTTGCTGCTTTCTGAGAAGCAGCCGTTGGCCTGTGACAAAGAAGCTTAGTGCACCAAAGTCTGTGACCCATCTTGTCAACATAAAGGTCACAGATGCAGAGCTGAAGGAATCTAAAAAGCTGGAAGAAAAAAAAAAAAGAAGCATCTCCACAATATGCTGGGGATGTTTTCTCCCAGAAACTGCAGCAGAAGCTAAATTTAACAGAAACATTAAAATATCTGAGTACAACATAATAGGTGATCACTTTACATGGATTCAGACCTAAAAACTTGAAAGATCAGAGATTGCTAGACACTATCTATTCCTTGCAAGATAACTAGAGTCGATATACAAACTACTCTTAGTGTCAGTCTAGTTGAACCAGGATCTGCACTTATCTAAGTTTTTGTGCTATTGTCTTTATTTGGATGGCTTAACACTAAATATGAAGTCCTTGTAATGTAAATTAAATATATATAAATATAAATATATAAAAGTATAATATCAACAGGTGCCTTCTCTCCCAGGTAGTTTCAGACGTAAGAGAATCAAACAGGTTTTCTATGCCTTCAAGCTGATCTCTCTAAGTCACAGCGTGTGAGGGAGAAACCTGTCTGTCTATGCTCTGTAACATCTCGCTAGCAGCGCCAGTTGCCAGTCCATAACATGGTCCTTGTCTCTGGACTGCCCGACAAAACTGTTACTCCAGGGTTCTGGCAAGTGCTGTGAGCACCAAGGGCTGGGAATGAGCTCTTTGCACCTATGCCATCACATCGCCTGCAGCTCTTACAGTGTTATTTTCATTATTGATCAAGACCAAGTTTGAAGCAGAGGTCTGCAGCCATGCAACACTACTGCAAGTCAGCCAGCTGTTTGATTTTAGTAGATGCCTGCTCTTGTGGATGACCTCAGAAACCTTACTGTACGCAGCACTATTTTTTACAGGTTATTTCCACAGATATCATTCTTACCTGGAGTGGTCTTTAGGCTTGTCATATTGAACATGTAGATACTGTCATCAGTGCAGTTAGCAAAGAGATTAGTACCAGTGGAATCCAAAACCAGACTAGAATATCCTAAAGACAGAATTTCTTTGTAAGTAGTAACTCCACAAAATATTTTGGAAAATAGGCATTCTCAAAGAAATTACGAGAGGGGGAAATTTGGAAAGGATCTCTATCATATAAGAGAGATTGTCAGTGGAAAGTTTACTTGTTTGACAGAACACTTACTGGAGAAAAAGTTTCTAGAGCAACAACTACATTTTCTCATGAGGATTCAGGGTGCTATTTAAAGAGCTATTCCCACCTTCGGAGCAGGCAAGCAATTTATCTGATGGTTTCAAACAGATAGCAGAAACATCCAATTGTAGAAGCAGAGGTCAAAAATGAAAATCCTCGTGCTTTGGTGGCTTTGATGACTTAAGCCATCCTCTGATTTGCTAGTGATTTAGGTTCAAGCAGAATCTTTCCACACTGGCAAGTTATTTTATAACCAGCTCCTCAAAGATTTCCCTCATGTTCTTGGGACTCATACTGACCATTACCACATCAAGACAGTTGCTTAGACAAGTCATCAGCAATTACTGTGTTGCATCAGAGCATTGTAAGGTGCTAAGATTCAAAGTATAGATCAACATGAACAAGAAAACTATTGTTTTTGATAACAAACAGCTTCAAGTATTGCTCAAATCTCAAAGGTTATGATGTAAAAAAAACAGCCCCTTCTGTTGTCTTTGCAAGATACAGTGCAAATAAAAAGTTCTATCTGATTTCAACTCGCGCATCAAAAGTGCCAGCTAAATTCCACTTAAAGAGCTCTATTATTCCCTAATCTCCAGTTCTGAAAACACACTGTTGAAGCTTATGCAAGTTTGTATCATTGGTGCAATGACAGAAAAGTGGAGCACTTTCAGTTGTCAACTTGAAAATTTGGTATTGGCAATCAAAATATCCTGCTGATCTCAGTCTGATCAATATTTGGCTAACAACACAAGAGATGGCATTGTCAATACTTCTTAAATTCACTTTGTAAATTTAGTGAGTAACTTATCCAATAACTTACCCAGTTTGCGAGTACTGGTCCCTGGGTAGCAAAAAGACTTGAAAGGCACTGGATCCTGACGGTAAGCAGCATAGTTCTTGCGCAAGTCCCAAACTTTGATCACACTGAAATATAAAAACACAGGTATCTTCAACTTGTCAAAAGTCAAAGACTTCTTTTGCAATGCAGATAGATCCTTCTACAAGCACAGGAAGACAGGTTGCTTATTTAGGAGTGCCCAGTGATAAGGAGCACAACAGAGCAAGAGTAGAGCAGAGATGTGCTGAAAGCAAAACAATTGTTCTGCTGGGTACAGATGAGGAAGCAGCATTGTATTCTGTAACTAGCACAACATACAACGTGAGCTCGCAAGTCAACTTTCCACAACTAATAAAAGGAAATAACAAGGATGCCTTTATACTCCTGACAGTTATACTTTTAAAAATGAAGTGTTTCAAGGTTTTTCTTGCTCTTCAGGAGCAAGCCTCTATCTTGAGCCATAGCTCTGGAGAATATGCCTCCACATGGAGCCTGCTAAAGAATCAAGACCTGAGAGTGTAATCTCCATGCTAATCAGAGAGACATTTTGCTTGAGCTCCAAGATGCTGCAACAGATCTGGCACCCAAAAGAATGCATCCTTTGTAACTCAAGGCAACATTTTCTCAAGCACACCCACACATATCCAGGCACCAACCACACACTTGCATCCCAGAACAGCTCCCTGTCTAACAATAGTCTGTTTACTTGTGGTCCAATAGGTCCATGAGAATAGACAGAGATAAGAACTGTTTTCATTCTGCCCCATAGCTAAATTACTAAAATGAGCATTTACCATATATGCACAATTTGTCCCAGCACTGCAATCTTGGGTAAGGAAGAAAAGCAGCATTCAGCTTTGGCAATGCAAGCTGGCAGCAAGCTCTGCTGATTCTACCTAATAGTAATTGTAGCTTTGTGGGCCACTGTGTGATCTTAGAAAAAAACTCCCCGTCTTTTTGTGCCACTAAGAAGAACACACAGAATAGCATGGAAAAGCAGGCATCCTCCCTCCTTACCCATCAACAGCTCCTGCAGAGATAAGAGTATGCTCGTCCTGAAACAGCACCACAGTTACACTCTGCTGGAAATCCTTAAAGGAAAAGAGGGGAAGAAAAAAAAAAATTTTGAATTTTGTTCGCTTTTAAGGTCAGCAAAATTTTGCTGCTTAGTTCAAGGCCAAGTGAATATCGAGGACACCTCCTCTTAGCCAGACAATCTACACTCCTCTTGGTCATAGGCCAGCCTGAGTTTTGCTCTAGAACCAGCTTGAGCTTCTTGGGCTCTCTCCTAACAGAATTAGCTTTGTGTTCTCCAGCAAGCTGGTCACTACAGGCAGAACCTGGAATACCAGATGCCATTTAGGACACAAAAATCCTTTAAATGTTCCCCTGCCCCAGCTGTGAAATTGCCAGTGAGTTGTAAGTATTTGGACAGGAATTTAAGATTACACCTTTCAGGTCAGAGATAAGAGAGCTGCCTTCATTACAGGGTTTAATAGATTAAGTAAGACGAGTTCTTACACTGGTGAGGCAATCATTTATGTGGTCAAACTTTGGGGGGGGGGGGGCAAGAAAAAATATTGGAACCCTCCCTATCTCACCCCACCCCAAAAAAAGGAATGCTGGCCACTCCTTTCCTCTCTGGAAAAAAAAAGCTGCATTTTCACATGGCATTCGCACAAAGATGGCTTTGATGGCATGTGGGTTGTTAGACAACTAAATAATGTCTAAAATTAGACATAGCAAGTGACCATGACACAAAAGCCTGCAAAGATAAATTAGAGCATTTACTACATTCAAGCCAAAAACTTCTCACCATTGAGAAGGACTTGGGGATGCTGGTTGGTGAGAAGCTCAACATGAGCCAGCAATGTGTGCTTGCAGCCCAGAAGGCCAACTGTATCCCGGGCTGCATCAAAAGACACATGGCCAGCAGGTCGAGGGATGTGATTGTTCCTCTCTGCTCTGCTCTCATGAGACCCCACCTGGACCCCACTGCGTTCAGCTCTGGGGATCCCAGTATAAGAAGGACACGTGCCAATTAGATTGAGTCCAGAGGAGGGCCAGGAGGATGATCAGAGGGCTGGAGCACCTCTCCTATGAAGAGAGGCTGAGGGAGCTGGGGTTGTTCAGCCTGGAGAAGAGAAGGCTCCAGGGAGACCCTACAGCAACCTTCTGGTACCTGAAGGGGGCTACAGGAAAGCTGGGGAGGGACTCTTTGTCAGGGATTGTAGTGATTGGTTACAGGGTAATGGCTTTAAACTAAAAGAAGGTAGATTTAGATTAGACATCAGGAAGAAATTCTTTACTTAGAGGGCGATGAGGCACTGGAACAGGTTGCCCAGAGAAGCTGTGGATGCCCCATCCCTGGAAGTGTTCAAGGCCAGGTTGGATGGGGCTTTGAGCAACCTGGTCTAGTGGGAGGTGCCCCTGCCCATGGCAGGGGGGTTGGAACCAGGTGATCTTTAAGGTCCCTTACAACCCAAACCATTCTATGATTCTATGACTACTTAGGAAAACTACTATGTATAACATTGTCTTCAGAACTGGGACCCCCATTTCATGTGTCTACCAGACACCTACCACCAAGGGAGCAAGTCCCCTTAGGTTCTGCCTCTTCTTCTTGGGCTTGGAAGGAGTCTGCTTGTCAACCACATTGTGTGCTCCACTGATTTGATTGACCTGCCTATAAAATCCATCTGAAAGAAATCAAAGACATTTCTATTAATAGTTTCTATGTCCACACAATTTTGCCACTATTTTAATAAAACAAGCAGCATCTTGGAATAAATCCTAAGAAGTGGCTGAGACTAGCCTTTAAAATCAGTAATGTATTCCAAAGACAGTAATTGTTAGTTGCATATGAAACTGATGAGAAGAACACAGTAGAAAACAGGAGCATGTATTGCAAAAAAAATGCAGAGGTCATTGTAGCATGGACACTGAAGCCAAGACTGGTACAGGCAGGCTGCCCTTGGAAACCCTGTGGTTTTAGTCTTCAACACGCCTCCTGATCTGGAGTGTTCAGCCAATTTCATCCTGAACAAAACTGCACTCACAGGAACGCTTCCAGTGCTTTTCTACTTTATTTCTTGATTTTCTGTTTAGCCTTTTGTCCTCTACTTCTCACTTTATAAAATTCTTACTGCTTTGCTAGTGTACAGTCACTCTTCTCCTTTTTTTCCCCCCCCAATACCTTCCACTCCTGTTATGTGCAGCGTCCCTTTTCCCCCAGTTGCCAGGTTCAAGAGCTAGGGAACCTGGGACAGACAGAATAGTGAGATGTTCTGGCAGCACATGCCAGGAAACTGCTGGGGACAGAGCAGGGAACTGAGAAGAGGCATAATGGCATGACCTGGCAGGGAAGAAGAAGCTCCAGGAAGCAGAAAGACAGGAGCAGAACAAGCTCAGCCTGCATTTAGTTGTTCCCTCAATGCTTTCAGTTGCTTCTGGGACTCACAAGGTCCTTTGTTTTGCACTTTCTGCCCTCCTTCCTACTTGGGTAGGAGACTTCCCGGCTTTGCTTCATCCCTCCAGATGGCTCTGATCAAATCCCTCTCACACAGCCCATCTCAGTGCTGTCCTACACAAGGATGTATTCTGTACCCTCTTATCTCTTTAATGATACACAGGGTGTTATCAGGACAGCACATAGATCAAGCTGTAACTGTCTCAGATTTGCAAAGTGGAAAAACATATTAGTCACAGAAGAAATACTTATTCCATCCTTTTACTATATTAAAGCAGTCCCCTATTATCTGATAATCTTCTTCCTCTTACCGAAGAGTTGCCTATATTGCAATCGAAAGTGTTAGTCCAATAAATACATTTGAGTACTATCTTCACATGAGATACTGAGCTTTTTTGTATCAGTTAAAGTTCAGTTACCTTTCTTGTTGCATCTGGTATCCCAAACCATGATGTTTCCATCTCTGCCTCCAGTACAGAACACAGCTGAGAAAGAAAGAGAGCTATTAGCTTCCAAAAGTGTTAATTTAAGGAACTGAATGCCATCTATGTGTCTCTGGCTCCTCAGGCCCTAGAAATACAAAAATCAGGCCATTGGTCTGCCATGCTTTTTGATTAGTTTCCTTATTCTTCCTAGTCTTTCCTTGCTAGAAAAAAACCTGCTTTGAAGAATATTTCCACACTTATGTACGTAAATAAGGACTGACTTCAATAACATGTCTTAAACTTGCCCAAGATCAGAAACGTGCAGACAGCATCAGATCACCATGAGGTTCTAACAAGTTACTTTTGCTTCACTGGCTAGGTCACTGCTCAGCCTGCCCACGCTATTTGTAACTGTCAGGTTCCAAAGCCCCTTTTTAGCCCCATAAGTATAGATGTGCTAGGGGGAAAGAAGAAGGAAAAAAAAAAAAAAGACAACAGGGAACATCAACATTTACCTTTCTCAAATCTAGAAAAAGCAACAGATTTGAGGCTACACTGGTGACCTTTGCATATGCCAAGAAGCTCCCCAACTCTCACATCCCACACCTTGGCTGTCTGATCTCCTGAAGCAGTGACCTTCAGAGGAAAGAATAAAAAGCTTTAGTCATTTTCCGCACACAGTTGCCAAAGCATTAAGAATAAAGGTAGATGGGAAAAGACTTCTTACAATCCTGTGTTCTCCTGGTACCCAGGCAAGGTCAAATACAGCATTTGCGTGAGCCTGCCATTCTAACAAGAGAACAAAAGCCAAGATTAGTTCAGTGCATTGCAGCATGATATTTTGCAAAAAGCTAAAGAACATCAGACATCGAAATCAGAAATCTCATTACTTGTCAACAGCGTGCCTAAGGCATGAAAAACAACACAGAACAATTCACCTACTACTGCTTTTCTAAGAGCACACTTGCACGGCTGCTTTGTAAACAGGATTCAGCAAAGTATATGAAAGGATACAAGTAATGCCCACGTTCATGTTTAAACAACTTTCAAAAAGTTTTCTTTGATTCCAGTAAATCACATACTTGTCACATCAAATGAAGATCACATTCTGTATAATACTTACCCTTAAAGATCAGTTTGCTGGTAGTTTGAGCTTCAGTATCATACAGTCTAACAAATCCTTCTTCATTTGCAACTGCCAGCATATGCTCGAAATCTGGGGCTGAAAAGAAATTGAAATTTATTTGTCTATTATATGGCTGATTCATAATCACACCCCTTCCCTTTGTGAAGGGAGTACAGGCACCTTAAACAGGGTGCACACCTAAAGGAGAGCTGCAAAATAGTATTTACGTAACAATTTAAATTTTCAAAATGCAAAAATATTGCTAAGCATTTCTTTCTAGATGTTCTGTTCAGAACAGTTGTATGTGAGAAACCAAGTGGCTCAAGGAGCAACTTCTAGGATAATGCCTCTTTCACCAGCTATGATAGCTCCTTTTCTCCATCTTTGTGGCCCATCCTCCGCAAGCTCCAGTACTTTCCTTGGATGTGGGTCAGAAAAGCAGGAAGCTGCCTTGGAGAAAGGCATCAGCTCACGCCAGAACTGGAGTACTACACGTGAAAGAGCTTTCCCTAAAGGTCTGGGAGCTTCCACGCTTGCCAGTGACATACATCCAGCTCTTTGGTTTCTGCTTACTACTCTCCATCCTGCTGTATCTCATATACATTTTGAACAAAGCCCGATTTCTCAACTACGTAGCCTTGTATTGGCATCAAGAGGACATACCTTGAAGCAGACAAAGCTGAAACAAAAGCCATCAGAATAAATGCTTTTCAGTGACTTCTTTAAGCGAACGTTTCCCCTGGCGTATCTGGGAACACCGTGACCCAGTACACATGGCGTGTAGCTGCAACCACACCGTTACCCGCTCACGGAAACACGAAGCTCTGAAGCCAAACCTTGAAGCACTGAAGACAAAAAGAGCGTACAGCGGGACCCACACCCGGCCTCTCAGGAGGTGACTGTACCTGCAGAAAAGCTGCAGCCGAAAGGAGGGACTGGCATTCCCGTCTCTCCGTAAGAGAGGTGGTCATCTTCCCGGCGGCACCGGTAGCCGTCTAAGAGATGCTGGAGGGGAAACGGCGAGGACTGCCCTACAAACGAGACAAACGGACCGTAGCCGCACGGAACACCGCGAACTCGGACGCGAGGAGCCCGGAGGCCGCGCACCCCGCCCCCCTCACCC
>VXAA01000169.1:278337-303764 GCA_013399115.1 Anseranas semipalmata | reverse complement strand
AGGCGGGCCGGGGCCGGGGGCTGGCGCTCCGGTGCCGCTGGCGGCGGCGGCAGCAGCCCTGCGGTAACCGCTGTCGTTCCGCCTAGGCCTGAGGTCCGGCAAGCTGGGGGAGCAGTGCGAGGCCGTCGTCCGGTTCCCCAGGCTCTTCCAGAAGTACCCCTTCCCCATCCTCATCAACTCCGCCTTCCTCAAGCTGGCCGACGTCTTCAGGGTCGGGTGAGTGCCCTCGGTCGGTCCGCGGGTCGCTGGGCCCCGCGGCGCGGTGTGCCGGGGGGGCGCCGAGCGGGCTGCTCGGCCTGGCGCCCGGTGCTTCTCCGGCAGAATTAGATTGTGAGGTGTGCGCAACGCGGGCATCGGCTCCCGCTTTTTCTCACTGGTGTCAATGGGTTAATTTCCCTGGAGGAGAGTTGGGCCTAAATTTAACACTAATTGTACTATGAAACAATAGTGCGCTAGTATTCTGTTTTTTAATTATATCAGTCTACTGAAATGTGCCATTTCTGAAGCATAGACTTTTCCTTGTTTTAATTAACCCTCAGAAGTTTTTTTGTAATAAGCTTGTGTTTAAAGCATTTAAATTTTTATTATAAAACAGTCTGATAAAGATGAGCGTATGTCTTCTAATAGGAACAACTTCCTGAGGCTGTGTGTGCTAAAAGTTACTCAGCAGAGTGAGAAGCACTTGGAGAAGATCCTCAACGTGGATGAGTTTGTGAAAAGAGTTTTTTCAGTAATTCATAGCAATGATCCAGTTGCTCGGGCTATTACACTTCGGTACGTATTACATAAATGAACATAACTTACTTCAAAGCTCTACCTAATTATTAGTGTACTAATGTGCAATAACAAAATTTGCAGCTACCATGAATGAAATGTACGAGTTATCATAAAGATAAAAGCTGAGGCATTTGTCTTAAAGGGAGTGAACGTTAAGGATCTGTGAGCAGAAGAACCATTTTTGATGTGAGAATTGTGTGGATGGCTCCAGGCAAAATGGAATTTGCAACATTGAAGTTTTGTATACTCAAGAGAAGAAAAATGAAACTGTTAGATGCATAACCGAGATAGTAACTATATGCCACGTACGTGTTGCATATGATAGAGCAAGACCAAAAAGAAAGTGCTTCCTTACATGTCAAAATAACTTTGTTAACTTGTAAGCTAAACTTATGTCTGTGAACCTTGTCATATTTTCACTTATTTTTCATTTATCATGGTCCTGGGTGTTTACTGCTTGTTGGTCTCTGATCCACAATGTCTAAGGAAGTGCACAACCAAAGCATTGGTTGCTTTGGCCTTCCTGGGAATCAAATGGGGGGGGGGAAAAAAAACTTTTAAGCTGTCTTTAATGTTACTGTCCTGCTGCTTTGGTGTTTGTATCTCTTAACACTACTCAACATGACCATCATAACTGCATCTTCCAACGCCTGTACAAGTGAATTCAGATATGAAGAGAACACTCTCCTTTCTCTCTTGCTTATTCTTTTCTTCTATCCATCCAGAACTGTTACTGATTTCACTATTGAAAGATGGGAGTCATTAACAGAGGTTTGTTTTATTAGCTCATACACCCATTTGTTTCTCCTTTTAATATTTTTATTTGATATTATGCTTTGATGCTTTAGTATTTCAGAAATGTGTGAGTACGGTATATCTATATGTTCTCCTGTAGTTTCACTGCAGTGGTATAATATTAAGCTACGCTTGTTGACCACTGTTGAGGGCCATGTGGACAGATTGCTAGAAGTCCCAGGAATTTGCTCAGTTTGCAAAAATACTTAAATTACTATTGATTTCACAAGATGCATCAAGTGAAAGATAGGTTAAAAAAAATAGCTGTTGGCTTAGCGGTATGAAAATCTTCAGTTGATCAGTTTTGTCCTTCTGCAGTAGTGTCAGTAAGAAAGGATGTGCTGAAAGAAAGATCTACTAAAACAAAACTTTTTGTCTAGGCACAATTTTATTGCTAGATGGCTGTGTGCAAATATTTACATAGAAGTAAGTATCTTTAAGATACTCTTAAAGTATGGATACTTCAATTTATTCTTTTAGCAGTTAAACAAAAGGTATTGCACTATTCCAAAAAATAACCTTGGCTCACATCAGCAAAAGATCTTGGAAACAAATGATGAAAGTCTGATATTTGCTTGCTTGATTATGGTAACACTCTAGAAGCTTTTCTTTCTTAGCATGTAGTTAACATTTATACCTTTTTCAGACATGTATCACTAACTTCTTCAGTCTTAATGGGAAGGATAGAAGAGGTGGAAACAACTTCCTAAATGCTTTTTTTTATTCCCCTAGACTACCAAATCTCTGATTTTTTTTTATTTTTTTTTTTTAAATCCCATGATGTATACATCATGGGTGTACGAAAATAGCCATTAATATATTTTAGCGTTAGATCTGTTGCATTGATGTCAGAGCATAAAAGCATCTTAAAAATATTTGGTGTTTCCAATGCCATAGCGTGTTTTTAGTTTTATAGGAATTCTTGATAAGCTTATCACTGTTTTCCTTTCAAGCTAAAGGTACCAAAATATAATTGATGTTTTTATTAAATGACTAACATAAGACTCGGGCCAACATTTTTACATTGCCTGCCATTAGTGTTTGTTTCTGTAATAGACATGAAAAGAGCGCACATTTATATTAAAAATTAAAACTTTAAAGCAGTCCTTTCATATTTCTATTTGGTTTCATCTTGCATTGCTTCATAGTCATAGTGCTTCCTGATCTTGCTGTGATCTGTTTCTATAGGATGTTGGGCAGCATGGCATCTATTATTCCAGAAAGGAAGAATGCACATCACAGTATTCGTCAGAGTTTGGATTCCCATGATAATGTGGAAGTTGAAGCTGCTATATTTGCTGCTGCCAACTTTTCTGCACAATCAAAGTAAGATGTAATCTCTTCTCCATTTTTCATATTACAAAGAATGGGAACTCCATCGACACTGTCACTCACAAAATTTAGCGTTTTCTCCTGTGGTGTTAGCCATGTCATTAATAACAATTATGTGTAATAACAGTATTGTAGGGAAATCTGAATTCAAGTTTAATAGGAATCTTTTCTTTCTGAAATACTAATGAAAAGCTCATAAATGTGGGAATGCAAGGTGACAGAGCAACTTTAATCAAGGATTATTTTACAGAAATTATGGTAGGCAACTACATGTAATGCTGCTTGTTGCTTTGATGCATATTTAAAAGCTTCCATTTTAGCATTTGATCATGCCCATGTGTAGGGGTTCTAAAACAACTTAAGTCTTGGCAAGCACTCTTTTTATATTAGTTTATATTATTAAAATGCAAAGTCCAGTACTTATGTTGATTTTTAATCTACGTATTTACTTTTATTTCACCTGGTACTTTGTCTTTTCTCTACAGGGATTTTGCTGCAGGAATATGTAACAAAATCAGTGAGATGATTCAAGGTACATACACGTATTGAATGATAAAAGGAAAGCTCGAATTTCTCTGAGAATTCTTTATTATCCATACATAAATATCACATATCAAAATACTGTTGCCCTTATCCTCAGATAATTCCAGCTTTGAAATTTAAATAGCTAACAAATAATCCAATGTCTGGCTCTTATCCTCTTGTCCTCTTAAAATCTAAGATACCAAAACATCCCTTTGGTAAAGAATAAAAGCTCATCTGTAGTCTGGGGAATGAGCTTCTATACGCTATTGCAGGTTGCTTCAGATGAGTTAATGTGGGTGTTACTTGCAATGAGGCAAGGAGCCACCTTTCCAAAGAACTCTTAAAGTACATGGTGCTGCTGTGGTTATGCTGATAGCCAGTGGACAAGTTATTTGAAGCTAATGCAAGTGTCTGCACAATCCACATTAAGCAGTGATAGTGAAAGCATATTGCGTGTCTTAGTACAGCCAAAAGCCAGTATAAAGGGTTAAGAGCCTGGCATTGTCTCTGTTCCCTGTTATAGGTTTAGCCACACCCGTGGACTTGAAATTGAAGTTGATCCCTATTCTACAGCACATGCATCATGATGCTAGCCTGGCCTCCAGCTCCCGGCAGCTGCTTCAGCAGCTGGTAACATCATATCCTTCTACCAAGATGGTCATTGTTACTCTTCACACATTTACTCTACTTGCTGCTTCTTCTTTGGTTGACATTCCCAAACAGGTAATTCTTCCTGAATTAATTCCTTCAAATTAAAGTACAAAGCACATTTTAAAACAAACAAACAAAAAAACCTCTGATGCTAGATGCTGCAAATATGTTGTGATGGATATGCTAAGATGGTTGTCGCTACATGCTGTAGAGAAAGAGTACTCTAAAATTGGTTTAACTTTCATATTTCCAGATCACCCCCTCCAATGCAGGAACGCTTCTTTATAGCTTATAAACTGTCTTTCTTGGAAATCAACTATGAATTAAGAAAGCAAACAGCTCAACTTTTTCTGAAAACTTTCATCTTGTGTGTACAACCCAGGCTTCGCTTCTTACTGCTGTATATTCTCTTGGGTAGTGGGTGTGCCTGTTGCCTTCCTTGTATGCAAGGAAATGAATAATTCAGCAGCACACAATGCATTTAAAAATGTATTTCTTGAAGGACTCTGAGGAATTCAAGTCTATTGCTATAATTTAGGTCTGTATACCATGTTGTAGGAAAGCAGTGATGGAAAAATACAATGCTTTTATGTTCAATTAATGTGCTTTGTGGATGTGATTTATATAGCCAGTCTGAACACAGTGACACTTGAGATTCATCTAATCCTTGTAAAGTAGTCATAAAAAAATTATTGGCTTTCTTTTAATCCCATACAGCTATGGAAGGCCGGTGTCTGTTACTGTTAGTCTAATAGCATTGATCTGTCTGAAACTTCTTAGAATGGCTGATGTCTGTATTTCAGAGAGAGTACTGAATCTAAGCCAACTGAAACAGCATTAGAACACTTGATATGCTTTATTTTTTTATGGCAGTAAGCAATGGTGTTTTATAGGCTGTATTTCTGCAACACAGCAACCTATGCTGCTTATGTAAGTCATGTAGCCAGATTGGAGTTGGAGAGCAACACCATGGTTGACATGTTCATGCAGTCTCCCATGTGCTGGCTGTTCCATCTCCAAATTTGCAGAAAATGAACGCAACGAAGAAGACTTAGTTAAGTGTCACTTCAGTTAATTTGAGATAAATGCTTCACGTGTTGGTGTTTTTTTTTATTATTATTATTTGTTTGGTTTTTTTTGGCAGCTACTGAGGCATACAAGGTATGTCTGCTGCTCTCTGTTGACTGCAGATTATGCAGGCACCTGAATTAGTGTCAAATGCCTGGAATACTTGCTAATAGCATAATCATGACAATGTAAAGTGTTTACTGAGATTCTTGGGAATGTTTTATTAGTATTTCTGGGGGAGCTGAAACAGTTCTTGGGGCTTCTCAGGTGTGCAGGGCAGTGCAGAGAAGGGTGCATGAGCAGGGAGGAGAGAAGGATAGCAGGAATTGGTTCTTGGACTGTCTTACCTTGCCATGGAACCACAGGCTGAGTAGAGGCTTTGCCACGTAGCAAGTAAATAGACAGGTAATGCACAGTAGTTTCAGATGAGTATTCCCAAAGTTTCTTCTTGAGTACTTTTGAAAAGGCTTTCTTCTAGTAGCATCCCTTTCTCTTAAACAATTAATTTACTTTGTTACAGGTCCAGCTTTTGTTGCAGTACTTGAAGAATGACCCCAGGAAGGCTGTGAAGAGGCTTGCAATCCAAGATTTAAAGTTGTTGGCCAACAAGACACCACATACATGGAGTAGAGAAAATATTCAGGTTTATACATTTTCAAGCTAAAGTTTATTTTGAAACTTTGCAATTAGTTGTAGAACTCTTTCCAAAAGAACAATTTGGGAGGGGAAGGAAGGAAGGAAGAATATGCATCTCTGTATCCTTAAGTTAGGCGTAATCTGCCAAGCAGAGTAGCCAAATATTAACGAACAATTTAAGTACTATAACTGAGGAAAGGCGTGTGTCATGTAGTAGGCCTTTTTGTGGTAAGGAAATAACTTTTCCACCTGACAAACTCATTTAAGATAATGGACATGGGAACTGAATGTTTACCTTAATGCTATGATACTGAGCACATATTAATGCTCTCATGTAACGCAGAGTCTCTATGGGATGTGTCAAAGCATGTCATCCAGCAAGGTGTACTTCAACAGATGAATGTAATTTTGATTTTATCACTTAGAATTAATGGGTTATTTTTAATAATATCTTTATGACTCTTCTTGTATGAATGAGTTCCTAAAAGATATTTATAGCATATCTGTGTTATTTGGGGAAACAGTTGTTATATTGGAGATAGGACTCCTGCTGTCTTTCAATTACAGTTGTATATTTACTTTTTTCCCCCCCTTGTCTTTCAATTTTTCTGGTAGAAATGACTATAGAAAATAACTTCAGGTTAGATTAAGATTCTAATTGGGAAAGTAAATATTTCAAAATCTTAATGGCAGAGGCTTATATCTCTGCTTATGTGTTTTCTTTTCTTTGATTCTAGTACTCTTGGAAGCTACTTTTGTTATGTGTTGTTGGAGTAAGGCAGCTGGGGAGAAAAATACGTAGGTTTTTTTTTGTAAATAATCACATGAGAAATAAAGCATGTTTTTCTTTGTGTCCAGTTCTTAGATAAGATGATTTAGAGTGTGCAGAGGCTTTTGTTTTAGCGAACTGCTTCATTCTTCATAATGGATTAATACCAGAAATCTATTTCTTTTAAGAATTTTAAGGAATTGCTTAAAGTTTTATGAATTCTTTATGGTCAAAATGCTGCTCTATACCATTACATCTGGGTGGTAGTTGTCTTAGTACAAGTGAGAGACACGATAACATAAGTTTCATCATTATACGGTGTCTTAAAATAGGTATTTTTGCTGGTTGAAATGCATAGGAGAAAGTTCCACTGGCATTGGAAGTAGACCAGTGACTGGGTTAGAACAAAATGAATTGACTGAAGCGTGTTACTGCTTGTTGAACCACATACGGTGGTCCTGAGAGTTTTTCTGAATTCTAAAGTTTACATTGTGAGTTGGGCAACTTTTCCCCCTACATTTAAACAATTTGGTAAATGTTTATACAGCAGGGACTGGGACAGACCCTCTTTTTCTAATGGTAAAAACTCTTTCCTGTACCACTTCACCAACAAGAATTTCAGCAGTGTTAACTTTTTAGCATTTTGGGTCTGTGTAGGTCAGAGAGGAGGGTTTGTCTTTGTATTGTGGAGGCTTCACTGACTTCCAGACTTTGGCTTTAGAAGCTAGTGCTGTTGATGCATAGAGCAGTTCATTAGAATATATTCAAAATATTTTCTAGATGTGTTCTGTAATGCTTGCCGGGTGGGCTAAGGGAACTTCTGCTTTGATTCCTTGATGTTTTTCCATCAATTTTGCCTGTTTTGGTCATAGGCCCTTCTGGTGGTGGTTTTCAAGGTTTTGATTTCAGACCATAATGTATATTTGTTTATATTAAGCACTTACCTGTTTAACAATGCTACTATGTAAGAGTAGCATTTGATCCAATGCTGTTGTTGCTGAACACTTCAGCTGAGTTAACTAAGGTGAACTTACCAGTGAAGACACAAGTTCTTGATGTTTTATGAGGTAGAATAGAAAAAGGGGAGTTCTTACAGTGCTGCATGTCCATGTATCCCGGTTGTTTACGCTAATTAGATTGGGAAGGGACAAGTACTACACCATGATTTTCTGAAAGTTTTTGGAGGTGCATTTCTTCCTACTGACTGCAAAGGTAACAAGTAGCCTGCAGTCTGTCCTGCTAATTCTTTCTAACATTCTTCATAGTTAATGTTTCAAATATCCTCTGTCCTCAGTGGTGATCTAACAGCGCTGTAGTTAAACATCGGTTTCTTGAGAAGTATCAAGACTCATGTTCAACCATAGTCATCTTATCTTCTTCTGTCCACTGATGACATACTATTCAGTGGATAACCAAAATACTACGTTGGTACAAATTACTGATTTTTTTTTTTTTTTTTTCCCCTGTAGTTACTGTATGTTATCATTCAGCTTTGGTTTTCCCTGAGGCAGGTTATACTTATATTTTTCATTTGTCTCTCTTATTGCCTTCTCTCATGTTAACCAAAAAATGCTCCAAAACCAGTGAATGATTAGGTTGTGGGCTATGTTGGTATAATAAAGCTGAGAACAACATGAATTTTAAGAGTTACTCCAGTCAAGATGTGATAAGGCCTGAGGAGGTCTGGCAAAAGACACAAAAGTATCACAGGAGCTCTATTATAAATGAGGTAAAAAAGAAAAAACACTTTAAGATGTTTATCAAGAAACTTAAACTGTCTTTTATCAGACTCCAGGACTGTTAAAGGAAATGACGCCTGAGATGTTGCTCTTCAGAGATGACTATACTTACATAAAAGTCCTGCAGATTGTTTTAAGGCAAAATGCTCAATATAGCTCTAATAGACTGGAGAACTGTCTTGAGAGCTTTTGCAATATTTGATCAATGATACCTGATAATACTCTTGCCACTTTTTTTTTTAATCAATAAGTGGTTTATAAGTGATGTTTCCTAGCATATGAGACCCACTGTCGCTTTTTAGCAAGCCAAATTCTCAGTCTACTAAAACCTAAGTCTACTAAACCAGTGCTTTAGGACATGAGTGCTAACTTTTGAATTCATTATAGTATTTTCTGTGGGAAAAATCCTGACTCATAAAAATTCTCACAGATGAGTGCAACTAAATCTTTAATACAGATAGCTCATGGGACTTCCTTCCCTTGTATCTTCTCCCTTCTCTTAATCTGTAGGCACTGTGTGAATCTGCTCTTCACACTCCTTATGATAGTTTGAAACTGGGCATGCTATCTGTTCTTTCCACATTATCGGGGACCATTGCTATTAAACAGTACTTCAGCAGTGCTCCAGGTAAGAAAACTAGATCAGATGATTACTTTTAGCATTTTTGGTGGATTGGCTATCTACTGATAAACAGGTCAATCTAAACACTGTGTCATATTCTTGAAGTATATTTGTACTAACAGTAACTGAGAGTCAGGCTGTTTTCACTGTATGTAAACTTAAAAAGGGATAGTATATACCAATAGACTTAGTCATGGTCTAAGATTCTGTTCTGGATTTTGTGCCTAATATGCTATATGGAAGCTTTGTTTACCTTTGGGTTTTAAACTTCTCTTTACACACTAAGGAAACAGAATGTGTCTTAAATGGTCAACCTGTATTCTGCTTAAGGTGCTTTGAAACCATGGATTTGCGTGGCTTTTAGTATGAATAAATTGAACAATGAAGCACAGAGGCTTTATGGTATGAGAAAGAGTAGACAATTTGAAATTATTCAGGTTATCTCACTCTTAAAATGGTGTTGATACTGTTTTCTTTTTTTTTTTTTTCTTCTTGAAAGTTCCCCTAACTTAATGAGTGTTATGAGCCCAACTACATGGGCTGCAGAAAAGAAGAAAAATAGTATGTTCTCTTCAGTCATTCTGGCATGTCTTAATAATTAATACGCTTGGTAGCTTTTTTTTTTTTAAAAAAAAATCAGGTAAGACTTTGCCTGAAAGATTCAAGATCTCCAAGTCCCTGAAACATCAGCCTTTAGACCTGAATACTCTCTCATGTACGTTTAACTTGCATTCAGGAGAGAGAGCTTCTGTGTTTGTATGTATAGGAATATATATTAAAAGGATAGGATGAAAACATACAAAGTAAAACAAATAATTAAAAACAAACAAAAAAACACTAAGTATAGGTTTTGTGCAGAAATGTACTTGAAAGATCTGTGGTACAATTAAGGTATGTGCTGTTTTATATCCTGTTTGTCTTGTCTTTATTTAGGAACAGCAGCTACATCTGCAAGATCATTTGATTTAGTAAAACTAGCACAGGAGTGCTGTTACCATAATAACCGTGGCATTGCAGCTCATGGAGTGAGAATTCTAACTAATATATCAGCCTCTTGTCAGGAAAAAGGTAAATGAAAGCAAGGACGGTGGAACGAGTCTATTTACAGTCAGGCTTATGCACTTAGCACATATTAACAGGTCTTGTCTGTGAACCTGTCTGTAAAGCTGTCTGATCGTTCGTGCTGGTTAGGGAGAATGGGGACTATAATCTAGTAGAAAAAGTTTTGTAGAATTTTATGAATGGTGGGAAGATCCCCTAAATTCTGCTAATTTATAAAAAATTAATGGGCACAGTAGAACTCCTGCTAAATAAAGGCTTGTATTGCCTTTGCTGTAGACTACTGAATTGCTTGTTAGCCTTTGACAACTCTTAGAACAAAGCCTGTTGCAAAAGAATAACTGGACATTTAGAAGTCATAGTCTAGAATTTTTATGCTCACTCTGCATATGTCACAGTCGGTGTGATTGCTGAATAGTTACCCAAGACATTGAATTGTTTCAAATCAAAATAAGGTAAGGCAGAATTATTAGGAAAGTACTCAGCTATCATCACTGCAACACCAGTGCAAGTGTTACATTGATTATGATCAGAAACTGTAACAGGGAACTGACTGACTCTGTTTCTTTTTCTTAGATCTTCTGCCTTTGGAGCAAGATGCAGTTTTTGGCTTAGAGTCTCTTCTTGTTCTTTGTAGTCAAGATGGCAGTCCAGGAGCTCAAGCAACCTTAAAGGTGACAGTACTGTTGTCTTTCATTAGCACAGCTGTAAGTTATAATAATGGTTTGTATAGCAGAAGGGCTAACGTGCACCAGATCCTTTCCGGTGGAAGCATAGTATATTGGAAAGAAACCAAAATTTTTCTGTGTTTTGCCAGTAATTGGAGTTCAGAGTGGTGGTGCACAATTATAGTGCAGCCTCTCTCAGCTCTAGTGTAAGCTGATTGTTGTAAAGGAAAAAAGATGCATTCCTGTGAGGAACAGCTGTAATGAAACGTAAACTTCAACATGGGATGGAGGTGTGTGGTGTGTTTACCCTGCTGGGCGGCTGAACTCCACCACAACCGCTCTCTCACTCCACCTCCTCAAAAGAAGAGGGGGAGAAGGAAAAAAAAAAACTCGCGGGTTGAGATGAGGATAGTTTAATTAAAGGAGAAGAAGAAAAAAAACAACAACAAATATATATACACATGCACAAGCAGAGAGGAAAAGAGAAAAACAAGTTATTCTCTACTTCCCACTAACGAGCGATGTCCGGCCACGTCCTGGGACGCAGAGCCTCAGTACCCGCAGTGGTTGTTCAGAAGGACAGACATCTTCACAGTGAGAGCCCCCCCCTTCTCCTTCCCTTTCCCAGCTTTTATTACTGAGTGTGACATCATATGGTATGGAATATCCCTCTGGTTGGTTTAGGTCAGCTGCCCTGGCCATGTCCCCTCCCCACTTCTTGCCCACCCCCACCTACTGGCTTTGGGGGTCTGGAGAGAGCCCTGGTGCTGTGCCAGCACTGCTGGGCAGTAGCCAAAACATTGGTGTGATACCAGCGCTGTTCTAGCTACAAGGGCTGCTGCAGGGAAAGTTAACTCTATCCCAGCCAGACCCAGTACAAGGTGTCTCTGAAGGATGGAGAAATTCTTGGAGAGAACCTGAGTTTTGGAGATGGGGATGCAATGTACATGATTACAACACTCCTGTGATGTATTATTTTTATTGTCCTACTTCATAAGCTGCTACCAGTAATTTTATCTAGTCATTTACCTGTAAAGGCTGATACGAGAAAAAAGATTGTTTCTTGAATTTGTGGTATGTTTGTGCTGTGAGCTCAGGGATGGAGGCTTGGGCTCTTAGGAAATCTCATCTTTTGTACAGTATGTGATTCTGAAAATACTAGCTCTCCTGCATTTCTGTAATCACCCTTTCAGTTAAGTGTCTGGTTTTCTTTTATTTTTAAGTAGGCATTGTATTCATTGTACCTGCTATGTGTGTGAATTGCAGATCACCTTAACTTGTATGGTGAAGTTGGTCAAGTGCCGTCCTCACCTGAGCCAGTCAGTAGTTGAATCTCTGTTGACCCAGCTGCACAGCGCTCAGGATGCTGCTAGGATTCTCATGTGCCACTGTTTAGCTGCTATTGCCATGCAGCTGCCCGTCTTAGCAGATGGAGTGCTGGGAGACCTCATGGACCTCTATAAAGTAATTGGACGATCTGCCACAGATAAAAAACAGGAACTCTTGGTAAGACCTCCTTCTTCTGGTCAATAGCCCGCGATGGATAAAGTCTATATAAACTACTATGAATGGATTTATTTATTTATTTATTAAAGGTAGCCTAAGCTGTTTGTTATGTTCAAGTTGTTGTGTCAGTCTATGGCCTTATTTTCAATTTTCTTTTATGTTTTGTCTACATAGTTCAGTTCCATGTATGAGGTGTGATTTTGATGTTGAATGCTGGCATATATACTGTATTCTGTTAGATTTGCCAGCAGATGGCACTGCTTAGACAAAGCTAGCTACAGAAAGTATTGGGATAGTCTGTGAAATAACACTTACAGAAAAAATAAGATGGCAGATCTCAATTTATATATGGTAGTCTGACATATCATCTACAAGAATGATTTTTTGGTTACCCCAAATATTAAAAAGATATATGACAGAGGAGAGTTCTTCAGTTTAAATGTGTATTAAGTCTTTCTAGTTTTGAGTCCAATATTAAACAGACCATTTCTGGTAGTTTAGGAAACGGGGGTGGGTTGTTTTTATTTTCTTTGTTTTTATTCCTCCTTGTTTTTCATTTTGTTCCTGAAATACGACCTTCTTCCTCACTCCTCTACTCTTCATCAGGTTTCTCTTGCCACAGTGATATTTGTTTCCAGTAAGAAAGCTTTATCTTCAGAAGTCAAAACTGTTATCAAACAGCAGCTTGAGAATGTCTCCAACGGATGGACAGCCTACAAGATAGCCAGGCAGGCTTCCAGAATGGTATGTGAAAATATCTGGAGAAAAATGTTTTGGTGTGGTTGGAAGGATACTATTCTTTGATCTGGAAAATGATAGGAGTCAGAAAGAAGAAACCGATGGGGGTTTGGGGAATATGTAATTTTTCCTCTTAATTCCCTAAAATGCTGATTCAGAAATATACCACACAGGGCAGTCATCCCATCAGGATGCTTTTCCTAGCCATTTGTCTTTTTGAAGTACTTGAGAAGGAAGAAGGTAGTGACCTGGTACTTTTTTTGAGCATTTGGAGTCTGCGTTGTTTAGCTGCTCTTCAGAAAGTGATACAGGCCATCCTGAGGTTTGCTTCTCTTCAGTGTGAAGAAAGGAAGAAAAAGATTCTGTTTTTCTTTTCCCTTCAGTAAAGTCATAGCTGGGGTTAGAATTATGTAGAAACCCTAGTACAAGGTGCTGAGGTAATTTTAAACAGATAAAGTACATATTGCAGATGAGAAGACTGAACATAGCACTGTTTTGGTAAATCAGTAAGGGTTCCTGATTTTAGCTCTGGTCTGACTTGATAGTTCCAAACCCAATGTTACTACTATGGGGATGAAACATATGTTTTCATTGGGAGGGGGGAGGGGAAAACCTCAAGATGAAAAACAAATCTAGAGATTTACTGTCTTGTATAAATAAGTACTGTACTTCATATGGGCTGATCTTTCCATAAAATAAGGCTTTGTTTTATTTATTGTTAGGATTGTCATGATCAAATGATTGAAAGAAGTTTCACGATTTTTATTTCTGAAGTATGACTAATTCTGGAGATGTTACTGTTCTTATTTGTATTTGTTACTTAGGAACCCATAGCCTTCTTTCTTATCCCATCTTCTAAACCTTCTTGTCATTACAGGGTAACCATGACATGGCCAGAGAACTGTATCAAAGCCTGCTAACTCAGGTGGCTTCAGAACACTTCTACTTCTGGCTGAACAGTTTGAAGGAGTTTTCCCATGCAGAGCAGTGTCTGGCAGGTTTGCAAGAGGACAACTATAGCTCAGCGCTTTCTTGCATTGCTGAAGCTTTAAAATCATATCATAAAGGAATAGCATCACTGACGGTTAGCACAGATCTTCTACTTTAGTGATGATGGTTCTGTATACTGTAGTAGGTCTGTTAAGTTTCTGTTCTTAAACATCTGAAAAGTTTTTAAAGATGTCTGACATCTGCCAGACTCTCTTTTTGAGAGGACTACAGGGAAAACCCTGTTATAACCCACTGCATCTTCAGGGAGAAGATCCTGTAGCTAAGCTGACTAGCTAGATTTCTTTCTTTTCTGCTTTCCCACCCCCCTTGCTTCCTGCCTTGAACAAATCATGTGATATATTACAGAATTTTATTTTTTCTTAAAGTTACAGTACTTAAAATTTTCCACTTATTTTGGCTGAATTAATGCTGTTGTAATCATTTAGCCTTGGAACTTGTCCAGAGTGGCTCGCAGCTTCTTGAGATACAGAGAAGGATTTAATTGTCTTCCTTCCTCCTACTGAGTTCATATTGCCTTGTATTTGACAATGTGATCCTATGGAATCCTAACAGTAAGGCAACACCAATTCAGTAAGAAGAAGGAGGACAATTCAATCTCAAATCCACAGAATTCATGTGGTACCTGCTTTAAGCAAGTATTTTCTGCTTTTCTAAAGTAGTGAAAATAGCAAGAAGTGTGTGTGTGGTGCCTATGTAAACAAAACGCATTAATGAATATGGACCTCCAGTTCATCTTGTCTTCCTAACAAAAGATGATCCAAAGTCATACAATATTTTTTCATATTTTGATTTCCATGAAGAAATTTTTACGTACAGATTTCTGTATATCTTCTAAATTAAATGCCTTAATCCTTTTGCAATTACTTTGTCAGTGTCATGACAGCTCAGATATCACTATTTATTAAAGCTCAGATATTAATATCTATTAATAAACTGTGCCTGGATAACCTGGAAGGACATAAATTTTATGCCTTTGTCCTCTGAGAGAAAGCTCCATCGTTTCTGAAGTATTTGTCTTTAACTTGTTGGCTGAGTGAATAAGGCTTTTAATTCACGCTTCAAGATTTCTCTACCAGCCATAAGACTTGGGGGGGACCCATCTAATTAGATGTTAATATTTAATAGAGGCAGGAAAATAAATTGCTGAAACAGGTCGTTCTGTGGCTCAGTAATTTAATTTGTGTTTCCCTAGAGTTCTTTGTTTTGTTTTTCTGTTGAAGAATTACTGTCCTCAGCTCATCTCCTCTGCTGACTTCATTTCCTGTATGTTGCATGGGTGTTGCACCCAGAAAAGCACTTCCTTGTGAGTTGTTGTGGTCCACAGGAGTAAGTACAGGTTTCAGAGGGCTAGAGAAGGGGAAGCTGTGTGGTTTTCTTGTTTCTATGAGGAGCAAAGTGTCATAAAGGGCACATGGTAGTCTAACTGCAGAAGACTTCAGCTGTCTCTCTTTCCTCTGACTTTGGCTTGACTGTTGCTTCTGTTTCAGTGTAGAGCGTGACTCAGCACTGTTGGTACTGCAGACCATTAGTGCATGTGATAAAGCCTGTGTAGTTGTAGCTGGAAAACACTGTGCAGGTAATCTGTTGCAGATGTTCAGTCAGCCCAGTTTAGCAATGATGAAATATCCAGACAGTATCTGATCTCACCAGAAAATTTCTCAATTCCTTCTTGATATGCATGCAACCTTCCTTCTTGCATTGTGTATGCAAAATGTTTTTTTCATGCGAGTTTCTCCCCTGGAGGGAGAAGAAGTCTGATTACTTTACGGATGAGAGAGGCATGTGGGACAGGGAGTTGTCATGAAGTGTATCAGCCACAGTCCCCTCTGTCTCGCTGCGTGCTTCCTTGTAATAGTTAGCAAAGGTTTTGAAATAGGTCCTATTCTTTTTGGCACAGAACATGCATCTCATTGGAAACTTTGCTTCTTTTTTCACTATTGGTAATCTAGAGAAGATACAGAACTTGAACAAAGCACTTGTATAATTAAGTAGCACTAACTCCAGATATGTTAAGTGGTATCATTTGAAGAACTTAACTGAGCCAAAGAACTTTCTCTGTCATTTTCACAAAAAGAACTGTAAATCATTTACTGTCCATGGCTATATGGGTAGCAGATAATATAAATTGCAGTATTAATGAGACAGGCTTGTATTTCCATCTACAAGAATCGAGTCAATTTGTGCTACTAAAAGTGTTTGGATTTTCTGATATAAAGTACTGATACTTCGCTCTATAAAAACATGTAGTCTCTGTAGAGCAATTACAGTGCAGTGAGGTCTCTTTCACAGAGGGTTTTCTGAAACTACCCTTTCAGAATAAACTGAAGAACTTCCATTCAAAAGTGTGTGTGTGGGATGCCCTTGGAGGAGGGAAAGTAAAGTGATAAGAGGTGATGAATAGCTTGAGTCTTATTTAAGACTATTTCTTTGGTTGAAATCTAGCTCAATAGTTTAATCAAAGCAATTGCAGTTTTGGCTAATGTTTCCTCACTTTAGTCAATAGTAAGCCAGTTCTCAGATGACATGCGATGTTTTGTGATAAACTTGTTTGCTTTCCTGCTAGCAAAAAAATGGTTCTTGGTAAGGTATTGTAGATGGATTATAACTTCTCGCTTCCAGAAGTGGCCTTTGCTGTTGTGAAATGAGAGGCACTGGGGAAGACATGCAGAAATTTAACATGCATCCATTCGCTGAGTAAGAGAAGGTCCTGGTGCTTTGTTTTGCAGGCAGGTTCCCCCCCACCTAAAGAAAAAAGGGTGGTCCTCTCAAATCCGTCAGTACAGAAAAAATAAGTAATGGATTTTTGACTTGACTAGCATCAAATCTTGTGAGTGCTGCAATTTGCCCCTAGGTTTCTTAAGCTGTCACAGATGCTTCTCCAAGTCAGATAAGCTCTTAAAGAACAATTTCTTAGAACCATAATTTCTAAATAATAACAGCATGTCTTTCCTCCTGGCGTTCTGTTGTTTACTCTTCATGGTTGTCACTGAACTGTCCCTGCCTTCATCAAATGCAAGGTTCGGTGCCTTTGTAATGTTCCTATCCATTTTACAATTCCAAGAAAATCAAAGATGATGACTCCTTTTTGGCACAGGTATCTTTAGCCAGTTCTTTATCTGCTGGCTTATTCTGTGTTTGTTTGCCTTCCAATTCAGTGTTCTTCTTATGGTAGGGACTGTCTGGAAGTCCAATTTCCATTAGACTTCCATTTGAAGTCTAATGGCTTGGCCTTTGGAAAAAGGGGAAATGGGTGCCCTAATGGTTTTGTAGCAGCTCAAGTCATACTTGGTACAAGGGTGATACACTAGAAATACGACTTAGTAATTACCTAAACATCTGTGCCCTTTATATTCAGTATGATTTAAATTGAGCAAATCTATTAATTGTGGTTTTAAAAAACAGCTTTTAGAATTGACCTGGAGAGTTCAGTTGTCTGATGAGACAGTTCAGTGACATTGTGAAGTTATTTTACCATGTTTGCTTTTGACCTAGATTGCCAACATTCCTATTACTGTGTTTCAGGCTGCTAGTACACCACTTAATCCTCTGAGCTTTCAGTGTGGATTTGTGAAACTCAGGATTGACCTTCTGCAAGCTTTTTCTCAACTTATTTGTACCTGCAACAGCCTAAAAACAAGTCCACCACCAGCTATTGCCACAACGATTGCTATGACATCAGGAAATGATCTCCAAAGGTGTGGACGCATCTCTAACCAGGCACGTGTTCTTGTTCCACTCTCTTGTGTAGTTATGTTTATGACTCTGGTTTGAATTTTGCTTCTCAGCAGACATATAAGGTGAAAGAAATAAAAAGCATTAGCGAAGAGTTTGAATAATAAGCCTTGGTTTTCCACTACAGCTGTAGTAGGCCGTATTTTGAAGCAGAGCGCGTGTGCATGTTTTTTCACATGTTCATGCACACAGTTTTCAACAATATGCAGATAGTAACCCAGGCAGTACACTCAAAATTGCAGCAAGACCTTTCCACCTTGCTTTGAATCACTTCAGATACTGTCATTATGCTAGTTAAAAGTAAAAATATACACTTAAGGTTTACACTTCAACTCTTCCTGGTGAGTGTTGGCAAGCAACTTAGTACCATACAGAATATCAAAGCAGTGTGTTTCTAAATGCATGTAGCCTGCAAGAAGGAATCAGTGGGTAGTCTTTGAAAGACAATGTAGTTTGATTTATCAGTGGTGGAGAGTGGAGGTTGTTCATGTTTGTTTTGTTTTGAACCCAAAAAAGGATATGTTGGTATTTGTTACAGGAAAAATACCTGTTTAAAGCATGGATAATGCTCTGTCACTTTGGTGATTTTTATCTGTGTGAAGAAGCAAAGACTTTATATATCTGCCAGAGTGTTGTCTTATTCCTTCAGTTGTGTTTGTTAGTGCTGTAGTGGTTTTCTGGATGTATATTTTTTGTTTTGTTTTGACTAGTAATGTTGTCTCTGTAGATGAAACTATCAATGGAGGAATTCCGAGACCTGGCTGCGCGGTATGGAGATCTGTATCAGTCATCTTTTGATGCAGACTCAGCAACCCTAAGGAATGTAGAACTGTATCCTTTTAAAAGCTCAGAATTTGTCCTCTTGCCTTCTCATGCAGACAGCATGAGGCTTAACAGTCCTTTCTTCTATGAAAGCTGGCACAAAGTCATTTTGAAGCAGTTGTTTACATAAAAATCAGGTACCAAATGCTTAAAACCTATTTGGAAATAGATATTGCTGTACTAGTGGTTGGAATTACTTTATGAACAAGTTATGACTCAAAACTTGCAACAGTATAAAACTTGGAATTTCTGTAGTTCTTCCTCTGTTTACTAAAGGAACAGTGGTAGGATTGCTTCATAAAAGCTAGAGAAGTAAGGAAAAGTGCCAGTAAATAGTACTGCATTTCTTGTTTGAGGAACCAAGTTTGTAAGTCTCCTAACTCCTTATTGTTAATATCAGACAACAGCAGAGCTGCCTGTTGATTTCACATGCGATTGAAGCTCTGATTTTGGATCCAGAATCTGCAAAGTAGGTTTTATAGTTAACTTTCTGCTCCTTTTGCTTTTTATTTCTAAATCCTTGGGGCTTTAACTCTAGGAATTCAAGGAATGTTCAGAAAGTTTCTCAGTGGACCCTTGTGATTTTACTCAGGCCTGGCTTGATGACCTGTTGCTGCTGTGCTGTAGCTGGCAGAGTAGGGACCATGTTCTAGGTTCTGCTTTTTTTTTTTTTTGATTATTATTTTGCTATACTGCACTTGTCTTAAATACAGACTTGCATTACAATACAAAACAAATTCTAATCTCTAGCCATGTATTTTAATTTGTGCCATTCTGTGTTAACTCATAATTGTAAGTACAAATAGTAGGTACATGCATGCACTAGCAAAATCATGTTGAAGCAACTGTGAATTGAATCACTCTTTAGAACTCTGAGGCTGGGATTAAAGGGAAGATAATGTAGCTAAATATCTTTATAAATGTGTGATTCTTGTAAGTGGAAATAAAATTGGACATCCCAAATGACTGTCCTACTCATTATGAATTAAGCATTGTTTATAAAATGTATTAATCATACTTAAAAGTATGAAGCTGTGGACTTCAAAAAGTTAGGCGTCTAGGAGATGGAATTATGTTTGGAGCATGAGATTATGAGCTTCCAGATGTATTTTTAACTCTGACTGGCATTCCCTTTTCATTTTGTTGAGAGACTTTTTAAAACATTGTAAACACTGCAGGTTTAAATAAAAGCTAGGGGAATTACGCATGCCGAGTCTGTTGGACCTGTAACTGCTTCAAATGAGAGAGGGTGGGGACATAACGGGGTGGATAAGCTGTAGTTAAGAAAGGGTTTAAACGTAAAGGACAAGTCTTAGAGTGGAAAAATAATAAATCTGTTTTGCAATCTGTTTATTTTTTAATGGATTTCAAGTTGTAAACAGAGATGGTCTTGTTGGGAATGTTTGGGAGTGAGCCTCCTAGATTAGGATGAGGTAAATATATTAGGCACAACAGAATATTTTATTTTCTAGTTTCCAGGAATACAGTTCAAATGGAACAGCACATGTTGAGAGTGAATATGAAAGAAGAATGATGTCTGTATTTAATCGTGTACTAGAAGAAGTGGAATCCCTCAACAGGAAGTATGCTCCTGTGTCTTACTTGGCAAGTAGTAGTTTAAATGTATATTCTGTAGATGAGGGTTCCAAAAGCTCAGCAGCTCCATATATATCCATGGTGGTCAAGAAACTGAAGGGCACACTTAGGTTAGTTAACATAAGCTGTTAGTGGCACAAGGAGTCTGGTCCCTAAGTATATGCTTTAATACTTGAAAAAAGATTTTGATAAAATATCTGTAACCTTACTGGCCTGATTAAAAACAATGTTTTTAAAATTCTGATAATAAGAATATAGCAGATGCTGATAAATGTCGAGATACCTAAAAGTATTATCTAGTCGCCATCAGATCTCTAACCACACTCGCATTCAAATAGTGAAGCATGATCCGTTTACTCATGCTGTTGTCATGAAGGAGTTCTTCCCTCACCACACACAGTGCTGGAGGGTCCCGCACTAGCCCAGCTTCAGTTTCTGAGCTGTTGGCAGTTAATGCTATGTTGCTGGAGTATAGTGTTTCTCTTATCAATGCAGGTCATCAGAGAACACAATGTAAAGCGTGCTGAATGCAAACAGTGAGCTGATAACACGCTCCTTTACGGTGCTAATATGGTGTTGGCTTTTACTGAACATCATAAAGCTGAAGTGTGTGTTGATGGAAACCAGGTAGTTCATTTGTTATGGCTGGCATCTATTTGCCTTTTTTTTCTAAATTCAACAGTCCTTACCAATTCCAAATTGCATAGAAGAATGAGTTGTGTAAAATGTAGCTAAGGTAAACCCTGTAAACTTACTTGTCCCTGTCTCTATCCCAACAAAGCTCAGTGATTTCAGTAGCACTGCCCTCACTCATCTGAGCAAGAAGGATGGTACAATGCAGTAGGGGAAGGAAGAGTAGATAAAAGGCATGAAACTTAAGTTATTGCACCGTACTAAGTTGTGGGAGATGCCAGTCCTGTTTGGCTGGGGGGAGGGAAGAGATATTGTTTATTTTTGAGGGTTTGTATGTCAGTTTTGTGTAAGAGTTTTTTAAGCTGCTGACTAACACCAGGACTGAAATGATTTGCATTTTTCTTTTTCTTGGCCTCCTTGTTTTTCAAGAGCAGAAAACCTCATTTGTAAAGGAGAGAACATAAGCAGAGGCTGAGTGTAGTCACTGTCATTGTAGTGGCTGTTACCATATGACTATGTCAAAATATTTCTGGACTTTTGGTGGAAATTACTGCAGTTTCATCACCTTGAGTGCATGTCTTTTCCATAGTCTATGAAATATTTCTTCTCATTTGTTTTGTCTCTGTTTCTTACAGCATACAGCTTGTCTGTGCAGCGCTGTCATTGCCTTGTTGAAGGTACCCCTTTCTTTTCAAAGGTACTTCTTTCAAAAGCTGCAGTCTACAAGCATTAAGGTAAGTACTGCTCAAATGTGGCCTAAAATTTCTCTTTATAGAATCTACTTCATGAGAAAAGTCTTAATGAAGGCACAAAACTTCAGTATTTTTAGTGAAGATACTTAACCGCAATATGCATCTGGGTTTGCCTGTTAGGAATAACTTAATATGTATGTCATAACTTGAATAATACGTATGTAATTGTTAAGAACTACTAGGCTGTGACTTAATCAAGCAAATAAGATTCAGGTCTTTGATTGCAGGGTCTTAAAATAAAATCTGACTGACTGTAATTTTTCTTGATTCTGCATCTGCAGAGCTAAATAATGTTCCAGTCCTGGGAAGGCAGCTTTTATAAGCTTGTATTGTTTTTCCTTTTCTTTCAAAAAGCAACATTTTCTGTCTTGGACTAAAATTGTAATGTTATCTGTTGAGGGAGAAAGAATGACTGTATGACACCTTCAGGAGTGGGGGGTGGGTGGATTTTGTATTTTTAACTCAAATGGTCCTTTTTCTCCTGGGGAAAGTGAAAGCTTTAAGATTTGCATTATTTACTCTTACAGCTTTTTACTTCTATACTCAGCTTTCATATACTTAGAGCTTACCTGTGGATATTTTGTAGAAGACTTTTATTCCTTTTGAAGGTGTTGAATTAAAGAAAGAGGTGCAAAGACCATTCCTGGTTTTGCTGATGATGGTTATTAATTTTTATAGTAATCAGTATCTGATACAAATCCTATGTATACATCTGCTGGTTTCTCTACCAAATCCCTCCTTGAAATTTTACTACAAGAAGGTGTTCTGTTTCATCCTGGAATTGTCTTTGCTTTTTAGGAGGCATAGGATTACATATTTGTCTGTCATCTTGTGTTTCAGCTTGCTCTATCCCCATCTCCGAGGAACCCAGCAGAACCTATTGCAGTACAAAACAATCAGCAATTGGCCTTAAAGGTGGAAGGAGTGGTTCAGCATGGATCTAAACCAGGCCTTTTCCGTAAAATCCAGTCAGTCTGTCTAAACGTATCTTCAGTGCTGCAGAGCAAATCTGGACAAGACTATAAGGTATGGGTAGAATATGGCCAGGAGGAGTCTTAAGCTTTCATGCTGTATTTTCCTGCTCTTTTGTTTGCCTCTGGTTGAAATTAATGGGTTCTTCTCTAATCTTCTCACTCTTGACAGTTAACATTCAAGCACAAGTGGGAGCTGGTCATAGTGCATGGAAGGGATCTGGGACTTTTATGCCTGCTGCAGCAAGTTTCTAGTAACAACTTCTCTGCCAAACTAAAGAGACTTTGTTTGGAACAAGTCATTAGGAATCTGCTTGAGATGAGGGAAATTCAGTCTAGCTATATATCAAGGGAAACTCTGGGGGGGGAAAAAGGCAGGAACAAATTGTTCCTGAGGAGATGCATGTTAAAATCAAGTGAATGGTTCTATCAAAGATTGCATGTCTGAAGTTCAGGTTCTGCTACCATGATATTTGTTGAAAGGCCTGTTTTGGTGGGTTTGGGGATTTTTAGGGTGGGGGAGGCAGTTGCTTCTAAAACAAGACTAGGAAGTATGTAATGTTTGTCTGATTTGCATTATGCTGTGAAAACCAGAACCTTGGGGAGCGGGGGGGGGAAAGAGGGAAACTTGGTTTTAGCTACCTTGCTTTTGTTGATAGATATATTTAAANNAAAAAAAAGAAAATTGCATTCATCGATGAAAGTATGTTAAAGCTGACTCAAGCATGCATGTGCATTTGTTTTGGAAAACTGAGGACAAAGGTTTTCTTTGTTTTTCTTTTTTTTTCTTCCTACTGTCCTTCAAACTTAGAACAAAACCTTATTTTAACAGGTTATATAAAATGACAGTTTAACCTTTCATGTGTTCTCAGATTCCTATTGACAATATGACCAATGAAATGGAGCAGAGGGTGGAACCACACAACGACTACTTCAGCACTCAGTTTCTGTTAAACTTTGTGATACTTGGCACCCATAACATCACAGTAGAGTCCTCTGTAATAGATTCAAATGGTATTGTTTGGAAAACTGGGCCTAAAACAACTATTTTTGTTAAATCTCTTGAGGATCCATACTCCCAGCAAGTTCGTCTTCAGCAACAGCAAGGACAGCCACCATCACAGCAGCAGCAACAAAGAACAGCATACTCACGGTTTTAATTCCTAGAAGTGACTATTGTAGTCAGTGGTGTTACAGTTTTACTTCGATGCTTTTTTTGAGAGGTGTATACTTTTTCTAGAAGGTTAAATCTCAGATGCCAATTGACGCTTTTTAAGTTGATTATCTACAGTAAATTTGAACTTGATTCAGCAGAGGCAACTCTTCCAGTTCAGAGTTGTGCTTTAATATTAGACCTTCTACCTGACCTCTTCACTCCCTGTTTACAAACCTGTTGCAGCAGGCTCCATGAACTTTGATGGGGGGAGGATACTCTTAAGAGCTGTTTCACTAGTACTTTCTGTGCTTCTTTCACAGTTGGGGGGTGGGGGTTCCAGTGTTAGATTCACAGGACATCAGTAAACACTTTGCCTAGTTAATACAGAACTGAATGTGATACCAAGTCTTTTTCAAGCCTTTTAACCTCTGGAATATCCAGAGGTTTTTTTTTTTTTTTTTTTGATGTTATAATAGCAACTTCCAGTATTTGGCTAGTGTATTTGTATTATCAGTTCATCAGCACTATTTGATGCATGCATATGAAAGACAGTTGCAGCTTACTTCTCATACCCAGTTATAAAGGTAGCAGACTGCTTGAGTGGCTGCTGCTGGGAGAGTCTTACAAGAGGCAGGATTTTACAGGTGGGAGCAATAGCTGTCTCTCAGATGATATAGCAAAAATTACTGTGATGTTTTTACTTTCACCTATATGTATTTCAGAAGGTTTTGGTTTTGTTTGTTTTTAAGAGGAAAGTTAACTTGCCAGTTGTTATTTCTTTTAACTGCTTTGTTTATAAAAGAAACTTATTATATGTCAAAGCTTTGTAGTCTTGTGTACTCTTTGACCGATTTAGTAATCCTAATTGTTAGTTTTACAGGATAGCATGAAAGAATTTTGCTAATATTAGAAATTGATTCAGAATAATTTTGGAAATGTGTTGCTTTGTGTACGTAGTTTTCATGCTCCGTTTGAAATGTAAAGGGCTGAACTCTGCTTCTGTCTGCACTCCCAGACAGTAGATCACATAACATGCCCCTCACCTGGTCGTAATAAATAATCTCTGCTTATCACTGCAAGAAACTCTCCCACGTGAATGGGAAGGAGGAAGGATGGCTTTTTTTTTTTTTTTTTTTTACAGACTTCACAGCATATAAATGGTTTAATCCTTGTCGCTGGAGTAGAAATTTTCATTGTTTTCTAAGTAAATTCCTGTTATTTCTTCAAGTTGATTTCACTGTAGAAGCTGACTAGAGCTTGCAGACTCTTCTTGCTTTATATGCAGAGATAAATTGTTACAAGCCTGGGTTTCTTTAGCATAGCTGGATGAAGAATCATTTTCACTGTTTTCCCTTAACAGTTGCTTAAGAAGTCAACTTTCTTCCCCTTGACTTGAGACCAGCAGGAAAAAAATTGGAAGTGATCATGGAAGATTTCATAATACCTTGGTCAGATCCTAAATAAAAAAAGATGATGGGATGCAATAAGGAAATGGGAAGACCTACAGAATTGTTGAAAAATTCAACAGCATCCTTCTTAAATCTGATTTTTTATTTTGTGCAGGAGGCAGTCTACCACTGCCCCTTAAGATGGCTAAGGAAAGTGGTGTTTTCTGTCCCTACCTTGATGGTTATGTAGCTAGTTTTGTGTGCGTGCATACATGCATACACATGCCTATAACTACAAAGAGCTATAAGGTCCAGAAAGAGATGATTCACCTATTGAACATGCAGTCTGTCAGACTGGAGACCTGAACTGTTTGTGGTTGGTTGTTTTTTCATTAAAGTCCCAGGTCATTGTCTTAACCACAGAACCCTCCTCACTGTAACACAGGAGAGAAGAGAGGAAGAAGGGAAAAAAAAAAAGGGG